>MDKJ01190746.1:0-20351 GCA_005239525.1 Nicotiana knightiana | reverse complement strand
GTGCGGGGCTTGTCGGCCGTCGTAATAGATTTCATGTGGGAGCATTCGAGTGCTATGGCCTGTTAGGTGTAGGCGGATCCCGGAAGGTTTATGGGGGTTCAGACCACTACTTAAGGATTTGCATGTATTGTGATTGTGGAAATTTACTCGTGTGTTGTGATGGTACTCTTGAATTGAGTTAAATAAAAAGGTTTCTATATGATGAAGTGTTCACCCTATTGGTGGTTCAGAAGTTATGATGGAATTCTTGTGCTATCTCATATTGGCATGTTAGGTGCGGTAAGCAGTATGTAACTGGGGGTAAGAATCGAGATTTGCGGTTCGGTGTTAACAAGGATGTCATGAGCTCGGATGAGCAAAAAAAAAGAGTGTTATCTTCAGTGTCACCTGAGATCGATATTCGATGAAAGAGGCTTTGTACCCTGGTCATGGGTTCTTGATGTGTTTTGCAGTATTAGTGTGGTCGGTGATGCAAATGTTCTAACTTGTTACCTGGTGTGGAAGGTCGTGGGAGCGTAACCACGAGAATATTGTACAAGTGTGACATGTAGTCATTTAATGGATTGAAGATTTGGACTGAGTATAAAGAAGTGCAATATTGCTTATTTGAGGGTTTATGCCTGGAAGGCGTTCAATTCATTTGGTTGTGGATTGTGGGGTGTTTGCCCCGATTATGATGGTTGTTCTTGCGTATTATGAGAGGAAGTGGGTTAATATGGACCCAGGTAAAGCTATTAGCTTAGTTTGGTGCGAGCAAGGTAGACTCGATGTTTGTGGATGGATTTAAATACGATTATGGGCTCCGTATAAGCCAGGCATGTTCATTTCAGTAGAGCGCTTTTCATGGAAAGGTATTAGAACAACGGATGTTGTTCCGTCTTTGTCAAGTTCATGTGATGATATGATTGTGCCGTGTGAGTTTTGAAACGACTTGATAATTTCTTATGTGTTGAGGTCCCCGCGTAGTGATGATGTTATGTGAGCAGGACAACTCTTGAGATCCAGAGTATACATATATATCGCACCTCAGTCGTGCTTGAGTTTTGTGAGCATATGGATTTATCAGTCTCCCCAGGATGGTATTATGCACTTAGTGTGCTTATGATCGATATTCAGTAATTTGTAATAGTGAGAAATTCAGCTCCGTGTATATTTCCTTATGTGAATTTTATAATGGGACCGGGTGGCATGCCACCACGGGTATGTTATTCGGATCGGGTTGCACGCCGCAACAGTGTGATGATGAGTCAGGTTCCTATATCTATTTTCTTGTGTTTTACTTCCTATTTGAGAAAGTTCATATTAGTTGCGTGAGTCTAGTAGTCCCTTCCTGAGTCATTCCTTTATGTATCATGTTCGAGTTATGGCCTATTGGCGCGTTGTGGTGTTATGTGAGACTGTTGGTCATGTTTGGGGTGATTCGTTGTCTGAGCAGTTCATACTGGGTGAGACGAGATTATTGGATCAGGGATCAGTGCGATAATGTTATGTGAAATACATTGAAGGACAATTACCATTAGTTGGTTCGCAATGAGATGATGATCTAAGTCAAGAGGAAAGATTCAATGTTTGGTTAACTCTGCAGTTGGTTATGAACTTCTACACATCTCCTCCGTTGCGGTGGTATCATCGGCATAAAGCAGGATGTATGTATATATCTTGTAAAGTGCATTGGGAGCATCAGATTCGTGAAATTTTGGCTATTAAGGTTCAGGGAATGTCATGGTGGCTAGATGATGAATTATGCGGTGCATGGTGCTGATTCAGCCAAGGTATGCAGTCATGTTATGGTGTATCGTGTAGTAGTTGAAACGGTGTTTATATATTAGAAACAGGCCTGGCAGAGAATTTCAGGTGTTGGAACTGGATTCTGAGCCTATTATATGGATAAAAGAAGAAATCTTCAGCTTTGATCAAGCTAATGTACTCAACTGGGTTGTGGTAGCACGGGCAGGTGCTTGAGGTGTTAAATAGTGATTTCAGATAACTCCAGAGCAATTCTTAGCACGTTCGAGGACGAATGTCTGTTTAAGTGGGGGAGAATGTAACGACCCGAACGGTCGTTTTGAGCTCTAGCACGTCGTTCAGTGGTTTGAAGTCATGAGCAGCTCCATTTCAGGTATTATGACTCGTAGGCATGGTCGGAGTTGTATTTCAGGAAGTTCGAAGTCAAATTAGAAAGAAAATTCTCATTTCAGAAGCCTTAAGGTGGAGAAATTGACTAAGGTTGGAATTTTGAGTAAATGACCTCTGAATCAGGAATTGAAGGTTCCAAATATGATGATTTCGGACTTGTGCGCATGTCCGGATCGGGTTTTGGATAACCTGGGAGCGTTTCAGTGTGTATTGTGGAAGTCAGCATTTTTGAAGAAATTTCCTAAGTTTGGCTTGAAGCGTATTTCAGTGATATTGATGTCCATTTGGGATTCCGAGTCTAATAATAGCTTTGTATGGTGATTCTGGAGTTGGGAGCGCGATCGGAAGTGAATTCGGGTGTCCGTAGGTTTTTTTTGAAGTCATTTGGCTAAAGATAGAAATTTGAAGGTTTTTGAGGAATTGAACCGAAAGTGAAAATTTTGATATCGGGGTCGGATTTCGATTCTAAAAGTTGGAGCAGGTCCGTAATGTTGAATGTGACTTTTGTACAAAATTTGAGGTCAATCGGACGTGATTTGATAGGTTTCGGCGTCGAATGAAGAAGTTTGAAATTCTAAAGTTCATAAAGATTTAATTGAGTTGCGATCCATTGTTTCGCTGTCATTTGATGTGATTTGAGGCCTCGAGCAGGTCCGTATTGTGTTTTGGAACTTGTTGACATGTTCGGGTTGGGCCCCGGGGGCCCCGGGTGTTAACCGGATGAGCCTCGGACCAAGTTTGAACTTGGAGAGCATAAACTGAAGCTCCCAACTTTTGGTGTTATCGCACCTACGCTTGATGGCTGCAGGTGTGAGCTCGCGGATGCAGGGCACGAGTCGCAGAAGCAAAAAGCATAAGCTGGCCAGGCACCGCGAGCGCGAAGAATTGGCCGCGGGTGCGAAGATTGCAGGCGTGAAGGTTTTGCCGCAGGCATGGACACCGCAGTCGTGAAGGTTTTGCCGCGGGCATGAAAGATCGCTGGGCAGTGAGTGTTTAAAGCAGGGGTTTTAGCATTTTTGCTCATTTCTTCATTCTGGGTGATTTTTGGAGCTTCTTGAGAGGGATATTCACCTAGCAACTTGGAGGTAAGTCAATCCCACCTATTGCAAGTTAATTACTTGGATTATATCTAGATTTTAACATGGAAAATCATGAAAATTTGTGGAAAAATTGAAAATTGTTGAAGAAAACCTAGAAATTTGTATTTGGATTTTTAGCCACGAATTTGAGCATGGAATTTAGAATAAATTGTATATTTGAGTTAGTAAGACTATGGGTAGGGTATATCTTCGAGAAATTTCGGATTTCGGGCACGTGGGCCCGGGGCCATTCTGGTCAATTCGCTGAGCGGAGTTGGGAAATTATATAATTTGAATTGTTGCAAATAGTAGAGTATATTTTCATTGGTGTGTCGTTGTTTGGATAGTTTTGGGACATTGTGCGTCCATTGGAGTTGTCGGAAGGGCTTGGAAGCCGTTATGGAACTTCGAAGCGAGGTAAGTCTCCTTTCTAACTTTGTGAGGGGGAATTGTCCCCCTAGGTGAAGTAATTAAGTATGTGCTACTATCTGCGGGGGCTACGTACGCACAAGGTGACGGGAGTCCGTGCGTAGCTACTATTATGCCATCTCCGGGTAGTCTAGGACCCACTAGCATGCCTTACCTGTTGTACTTGTGATCTTGTCAGTAATATTAGACCACTAATATAATCGAAATAGTAATTGAATATCTAAGAAGGCTAGAGTTCATTTTCTTAATCATCTAAAAAGAGAATTGATTTCCTCCGTGGATAATTGTATACCTGATAAGGTTATATTATTAAATATTATTAAACTTGGCAAATGAGTTTCAAAACAAAGATTTAAATGCTATTTTTCGTGTTCCTTTAAGAGGATTTTATCATTTATTGAGAAGTTGTTTTCGTGAAAAAAAATACGGGTTTATTATGTGAATACGTGTACATATGAGCACCTGAGTCACATGTATGATTCGCGAGCAGGTTAACCTTATTATTATTATGTTGACCGCGTCGCATGATTGATTCGCGAGCGGGGAAAATAGATGCATCTATGGTTCGAGCCGTTCGACACTCGACAGTGCACAATTTATGTTTATGTTGGTTCGAGCCGTCGACCCTCGGCATTGCTTGCGCATGGTATTTACTACGTACTTGCTGTGATTTATACATGTTTATCGGCCTAAGGAAGTTTTAATGGCCAGTTATGAGGAAGGAGAATTGATGTGTAAAATGTTAAATAAGTCTGATGTTTCTTATCCCTGATTATGATTTAAATTGTCAATTAAAAATTAGGAAGATTTAAATTATTAAATGTGGAAGGAGTTGATATTATTTATTCTTGAATTTAATAAATTATCTATGACATTCATGCTTAGTGTCTCACTTGAATTTACTAAATTTACCTCTAGCAAATGTCTAATCCGATCTCTCGTCACTACCACTCTGAGGTTAGGCGGGCGACTTACTGAGTACACGTTGTTTTAGTACTCATGCTACACTTGATGTGCATTTTTATTGCACAAGTACCTTCATAGTGATGTGGCTGGTTTGGAGGCTTAGGAGAGCTGTATTATCCGGAGGCGATCCGTAGCTGACAGAGTCTCCCTCGTATTGTATTCATTTTGTTTTAAATTCCATTGTCCACTTTGTATCTCGGACAAGCTTTGTAATGATTGTATAAATTCTTAGAAATTGCTCATGTACTTATATCACCGGGTTCTGGGATGTGTTTTGATTGTATTTGCTAAAAATGGAATATATAAACCATCATATTTACTTAACGGATTTTGTTTAGTTATTACGTAATAAGTTAAAGGTAATGATTTCTAAAATGTTAAAATAGGAATTTATTTCAACTAATTAATGATTGGCTTGCCTGACGATGGTGTCCGGCGCCTTCACGACCTTAATAGATTTTGGGTCGTGACAACTTATTCCTCTTGTTGCGGCGCGCAACCCGATCCCACCGTACATAACTTAAATCAACAACAACAAAGCAACAACTCAAATACAAGAATTTCTACCTCCAAGAGTATGAGTACACGACAATAAGAAAATCACGAAAAAATCAAAGGAATACAACAACCTTCACAAGGACAACGAGGCAGGTAAGACACGTGATAACTTCACCGACAACCACAACAATTGAACATGTGGAATATTTGCACAGAGTCATAGAGGAACTCACAATTAAGAAGTATCAAAACATTAAGAAAGTCAATCACTTCAATTAAGGCAAATAAGGTCCAAATAACAAGTAAGAGTTAGAGAAAAGCTAACAACGTGTATAGAGCATGTGGAGGTAAAATTAGCAAATACGAACCCAATTATATCAGAAAACTTCCCGCTTAATGAACATAAGGACCTAAGAACCCTAAAGGCAAATTTTACACAAATAAGACCGGGCACACACTCGTCACCTCGCATGCACGGGCTACAATTAACACAGAGGACTCAAATCCTAAGGGGAAGTCCTCCACACAAGGTTAGGCAAGATACTTACCTCAATAGCGTAAAATCCTACTCCGGGATGCCCTCGTCTCTGGACTCGGTATCCAAAAGCTCTGAATCTAACCATAATCATATTAATACCATCAACATAGGCTAACAAATCGAATTCCACAGTAAAAACTACAAGATATGCCAAAAATTCAAAATCGGCCAAAACTCGGCCCCCGGGCCCATGTCTCAAAACCAGTCAAAAATGACAGAATTAGAAACCCCGTTCTCTCCGAGTCTAATGATATAAAATTCGTCCAAATCGGACTCCATTTGGTCCCTCAAATCCTCACCTCAAACTCTCCAAAACTCAAGCCCTAACTCCCTAAATTTCACTTTGAAATCATCAATCAAATCCTAAAAACGAAGATGGATTCATCAAATATAACCAAAACCGAGTAGAAAACACTTACCCCAATCCATATGGTGAAAATATCCTCCAAAATCGCCCAAATCCGAGCTCCCTAACTCAAAATATGACCGAATGAACAAACCTTTATTTTATATATTTTTCTGCGAGCTATTCTGCCTCGTTTCTTGTACCAAACAATCTCGAAACTCACTTTTTATGTCTCCAGTGGATTCCTTGTGAAATTATAATCAAGTTAGGCTTTTGAATCACTCAATTTGATCTTATAATGAAGGAGATATGTTGGTTTCAATATTTGCAAATAGTGCAGATTTTTAAATACATCGTCAGTGGCAATTCCGTAATTAATCTAAAAAATCTGGCAACCTAATTTTTAGTAAAATGACCATAAAATCCTCATACGATGTCCAAATTTGATGATTTTTTTTGCTACGGGTCCGTAATTATGATGCGGATCTAATTCTTCAATCAAAAAGAAATCGGAGCTCATTTGTTCAATATGATATCATTTATGCTTGAAGAAACGACACCGAAACATATCAAATCAACTCGGAATGAACTCAAATTTTGCACACAAGTCCTAATACATCATACGGAGCTACTTATGCCCCCAAACTATCGAGCAAAGTGTAAATTTTCAAAATGACCGGTCGAGTTGTTACACTCCCCCACTACACAATCTCAATTAGATAATAGGATTGCTCCCATTCTATCCACAACACCATGCGGGGATGATCTAAGCCCCATGGTTCCAACACATGAACTCATTCTTCCCACCACAAACTATCATGTCTCCAACGAGCACACATGATCTACTGGCACCACTTCCGAGTCCTCCCATAACTCCACCTCCATCGCCCAACGAACTAGGAGAACAAATAAGGCTAGAGCTAGCACAAATAATGGAGGAGATGAGGGAAACTCACATAGAGTTCATATGTCTAAAGGGATTCTATCTCTATAGCCTCAAGGAGCAGTATGAAAAGAAAAATCATACTCAAATGCCCTCCAGAACTAACAACATGCAGTGTCAACTTTAGGGAAAATACATACTCACAGGAGGGGAAATATGCCATGGTCATAATCCCCTCCCTACGACAGACCACTCCGAGGATCCCTTATACTCAGGCTCCATTGGGAGTGATGCGTGACATCACCGACCTAGATGAAGCTACCAACCCACAACCTATCATGAATTTCATTGTATGGAATTGTAGAGGTTCAAACAATGAGGAATTTAGAAGACAATTCCGCTTACTTTTACATAATTATAGGCCAGTCTTAGTTGTACTACTAGAGACACACATGCACGATCACATTGTTTTGAAGAATGATTTCAACTTCTCTCACATGGCACAAGTTGAGGCACAAGGAATGTCTGGGGGTATAGTCATACTGTGGAACGCTGATCTTGTAACTATGGAGAATCTTAACATGACAACACAGGAAGTGCACTGCATGATCTAGGTATGTCCTAACCCTACTAAGTGGTTGTTTTCGTCAATATATGCTAATAACTCTACTTCTTTACGTAAAATACTTTGGGAAAATTTAAAATGCATTTATCATTCCTATAGGGGTACTTGGTTAGTTGGGAGAGATTTTAATGAGGTAATTAGAGAAAATAAGAAAATTTGTGGAAACCCTATTAATAATACAAGGGTGGATGCCTTTGCACATTGTATAAACTATTGTAAGCTAGTAGACCTAGGGTTTAAGGGTAGCCGTTATACATGGACAAATAAACACCGTAATGGACATACTACCCTAGAGAGATTAGACAAACTTCTAGCAAATTATGATTGGCTTCAATTGTTCCCAGAAACAGTAGTGCAACACCTCCATCGTACGTACTCGGACCATTGCCCTCTACTTGTCACACTAGAACCCCACAGAACACCTAGGAACAATATATTTCATTTTGAAAAAATTTGGACAACACACCCTACTTTCAACACTGTAATTCAGCAATCATGGCAAAATTCCACTTCACTAGTTGAAGCTACGACTAACTTTCAACATACTGTCACATATTGGAATAAACAGAATTTTGGAAATCTTTTTAAAAAAAAAGGTAAACTACTAGCTAAAATAAATAGAATTCAAGCCTCAATATATTATCCTACGAGCACTTTCCTCCAAAATCTTAAAATTCAACTAAATCATGAATTTAGTGGATTACTAAAGCAAGAGGAAGACTTTTGGAAACTAAAATCAAGAATCCTTTGGTTAAATGAAGGCGATGCTAACACTAAATTTTTTCACGTGTCTACCTTATAGAAGCGTAGACGTAATCACATCAATGCTTTAAAAGATAGTTTAGGCAATTGGTTTTTGATCCAACACAAATTCACCAACAAATATTTCTATACTACAATACTTTATTCCAGACAATATACTCCATAGGTAACAATATAAAAATTGGACCAACACTAGTGGCTTCCTTAAACTCTTATGATCAACAACAACTGTCACAACCTCTAAATTTGATTGAAATAAAGCAAGCTCTATTCTCCTTTCAACCTTTTAAGGCATCCTGTCCAGATGGACTCCATCCATATTTTTTCTAAAAATATTGGAGAGAAGTTAGTCACTCAGGTATAAATTTTTGTTACTCTGCTTTCAAACAAAGTAAAATTCCGGAAGAAATTAATAAAAAATATTTGTGCCTAATACCAAAAATAATAAATACCTCTTCTATCACTCAATATCGTCCATTAAGTCTTTGCAATACAATATACAAACTAATTACAAAATTAATTGTAAACTTTCTCAAACCTTTCATACATAAATTCATAGGTCCAACACAGTTCAGTTTCCAACAAGGGAAGCGAGCTTCTGACAATGCAATCATTGTGCATGAAATCCTTAATCACTTCAAAAATAAGAAAAAAGGACAAATGAGTCAGATGCTTCTAAAACTGTACTTGGAAAAACCTTTTGATAAGCTTGAATGGTCCTTTATAAAAAATACACTCCACTACTTCAACCTACCAAACAATCTAATCTCCCTAATAATATCTTGCATTACAACGTCTTCCATATCTATTTTGATAAATGGATCACGTACCAACTATTTTCAGCCATCTAGGGGTATACGACAAGGAGATCCACTATCTCCTTATATCTTTATTATGTGTCTGGAACGCCTCTCAAGGAACATATTCCAATCGGTAGATTAACTATTATGTAAACCCATACAAATTTCTCAAAATGGACCGCAATTATCGCACCTATTTTTTGCAGACGACATCATACTTATCTCTAAAGTAAATAATACAAGTTACAACACTATCATTGATACCCTTAATAACTTTATTAATTTATCAGGCCATACTATTAATTTCTAAAAAATCAAGAATATTCTTCTCGAATAACTGCACTGTTGAGGCCAAAAATCATATACTATCTTGCTTTAGCATGAATGAAGGACTAAATTTTGACAAATACTTGGGTTTTCCCATGTTTCAAAAGAGACCAAATACATCAGATTTCCAATTCTTTTTAGATAACTTCAAGGCCAGACTTGCAGGATGGAAAACTAATTTCCTCTCACTAGCAGGTAGAATTACTCTCATTAAATCTACCATTTCTAGTTTTCCTAACCATATAATGTAATACATTTCAATTCCTAAAAATATTATTAATAAAATGGAGCAATATATGCGTAATTCCTTTGGGGAACTACTCCCCGAAAAAACAAAATACACTTAGTCAACTAGAAAAAAATAACTACACCAAAAATTTTGGGAGGCCTCGGTATACAGAGACTTGAATTAAAAAAAATGCTCTGTTATCAGGACTATCCTGGCGCCTCTTTCACTCACCCAATCAACTTTGGGTTAACACTCTTATACAAAAAATATAAGCACAAACATACAACAGGGGGCTTTTCTAATACTTGGCACAATATCAGGCTGGGAAAAATGCCAACTTGGAATCTAATGGCAAATGGGTACCAATTCTAATATCAATTTCTGGAATGATGCATGAATTGCTCCAAACACCATAATTAGATCTTTAATACATGGTCCTATCCTTTTACATCACACTACAAGGACTATAGCTACCTGTAAAGCTCAAAATGAATGGAACTGGGCAGAAATCCCTTTTAACATTACAAGTCATTTAAAAAACAATATCAATAGGATTAATGTTCCTGTCTACACTAATAAATTTGACACTATATATTGGGGTTTATCAAACCGAGGAAAATTTACCGTGCAATCAATGTATTCAAAGTTATTACAACAGGACATAAACACAACAACACACACACCACTATATAATTGGATTTGGAAGATTCCAGTACCATCAAAACTTAAAACATTACTATGGCTCACAATGCACAATAGGCTACCTACAAGGCACTATCTGCACCATATAGGTATAATCATAGACGACCAGTGCCAAATATGTAAGAGGGATCAGGAAACTATTAACCATATATTCTTACACTGTCCTAGCATACAATAGATGTAGACTGAATTAGGACTAATGGAGGTTATCAACCATATCGGTAGATTTTCACATCCTTCGGAATGGTTAAAGACTCTTATTAATACTAAACGGAATAACATGCCTTACCGTTTCAATAATAAAACTTTTATTTCATACACATTATGGCACATTTTGATTGCTCGTAACAATCACAACTTTAATCGTACACAACACCATATATCCACTAAGTTAATCACCAATCAAGAGCTGGAATTCACTTAGCCACAAACATGAAAAAAAATACACTCCTATAATGCAACCTATAAAATGGATACCCCCTAAACCAAACTACTATAAATTAAATACTGATGGGGCTGCATCGTCAGTAACTCATAAAGCAGGTATAGGGGGACACATACGTGACTCAAATGGAGATTGGTTTATAGGATTTGCAGGTAACTTTGACACTGCAACCACCATCCATGCAGAACTACAAGCCCTCTTTCATGGGCTGGAATTGTAACGACCCGACCGGTCGTTTTGCGATCTAATGCGTCGTTTGGAGGTTTGAGACCATGATAAGTTTAATTTCAGGTATTATGACTCGTAGGCATGGTCGGAGTTGAATTTCGGAAAGTTCGGAGTCAATTTGGAAAGAAAATTCTCATTTTGGAAGCCTTAAGTTGAAAGAATTGACTAAGATTGGAATTTTGAGTAAACGATCTCAAAATCAAGATTTGAAGGTTCCAGCAGGTTCGTATGATGATTTTGGACTTGGGCGTATGTTCGAAACGGTTTTTGGACGATCCTGGAGCGTTTCAGCCCATACTGTAGAAGTCAGCATTTTAGAAGAAACTTCATAAGTCTGGGTTGAAGTGTATTTTAGTGATATTGATGTCCGTTTGGGATTTTGAGTCTGGGAATAGCTCCGTATGGTGATTCTGGAGTTGAGAGTGCGATCGGAAGTGAATTCAGAGGTCTATTGGTTATTTTGAAGTCATTTGGCTAAAGATAAAAATTTGAAGGTTTTTGAGAAATTCGACCGAAAGTGGAAATTTTGATATCGGGGTCGGAATGCGATTCCAAAAGTTGGAGCAGGTCTGTAATATTGTATGTGACTTGTGTGCAAAATTTGGGTTCAATCGGACATGATTTGATAGGTTTCGGCATCGAATGTAGAAGTTGGAAATTTTAAAGTTCTAAAGATTGAATTGTGATGCGATCCATTGTTTCGATGTTATTTGATGTGATTTGAGGTCTTGGGCAGGTCCGCATTATATTTTGGAACAGGTTGGTGTAATTAGACGGGGTCTCGGGGGCCTCGGGTGGATTCCGGGTGGTTAACGGATCAAATTTGGAGTTGAGAGAAAGCTGAGGCTGCTGTCATCTAGTGTGACCACACCTGCGAGGTTTTGGCCGTAGGTACGACACCGCAGGTGCGACTATGGTGTCGCAGAAGCAGAAAAGGGGTGGCTTGGCTGGGGGCCGTAGGTGCGAGGTTATTTCCGCACCTGCGAAGGCGCAAATGCGGACGAGAGAGCGCAGGTGCGGAGACGGCTGAGGAAGGAGGAGGCCTCATGTGCGAGAGTTTGGGCGCACCTGCGGGCGGGTAGGTGCGGGCGTAGTCACCGCAGGTGCAGAAGGACTGGAGGCAATTCAGTGCTTTGAAAACGGGAAATTTGGCCATTCTTCTCCTATTTTCATTTGGTGTAGGCGATTATGGAGAGTTTCAAGGGGGGATTTTCTTCAAGCATCACAAGGTAAGTTGTTCCAATTCATTTCAAGTTAAATACATGGTTTAGGTACGGATTTAAGTGTGGGAATTTGTGAAAAATTATGGGATTTGGAAGAAAAACTAGAATTTATATTTTTGGATTTTGCCCACGAATTTGAGCATGAAAATTAGAGTAAATTATATATTTGAGTTAGTAAGGCTATGGGTAGAGTTTATCTTCGAGAAATTTCAGAATCCGGGCACGTGGGCCTGAGGGAAATTTGGTCAACTTTTCGAGCGGAGTTGGGAATTTATATAATTTGAATTGTTATAGTATTCGAGTATATTTTCATTGGTTTGCCCGTTATTTGGATATTTTTGGGGCGTTGTGCATCAATTTGAGTCGTCGGAAGGGCTTGGAGTCTGATTATGAATCTTCAGAGCGAGATAAGTCTCCTTTCTAACCTTGTGAGGGGGAATTTTCCCCATAGGTGAACTAATCAAATATGTGCTACTATTTGTGGGGGCTACGTACGCACGAGGTGAGGGAGTCCGTGCGTAGCTACTATCATGCTTGTGTCTGGGTAGTCTAGGACCCACTAGCATCCTTTACTTGTTGTACTTGTAATTTTGCTAATAAAATTAGAACGCTAAAATTATCGGATTAGTAGCTGAATACCTAAGAAGGTTAAAGTTTATTTTCTTAATCATCTAGAAAGGGAATTGATTTCCTTGGATAATTATTTTCCTGATAAAGCATGTTTTACTTGCCGTACTTGTAGCCTTACCGATAAATTTATAATATTTAAAACCTTATCAAACTTGGCAAATGAATTTCCAGAAAAGATTTAAATACTATCTTCGAGTCCATTAAAAAGAGAATTTTATCACTTCCTTGAGTAACTGTTTTCCTGATAAAATGTGAATTTAATGTGTGAATATGTGTATCTATGAGTACCTGAGTCACATGTATGATTCGCGAGCAGGGTAACTCTATTATTATATATGGTCGTGTCGCATGATCCATTCGCGAGCGAGGTAATAGATGCATCTATGGTTCGAACCGTTCGACCCTTCGGCAGTGCACATTTTATTATTGTTGGTTCGTGCCGTTCGACCCTCGGCATTGCTTGCGCATGATATTTGCTGCGTATTTTCGGTGATTTTTACCTGATTACTGGCTTGGAAATTTTAAATTGTCAACTGAAATGACGAGTATTTAAGAATATTAAATGTGAAAGAATTTGCTATTTCCTGTCGCTACTTGTTGAATTGCCTATGATATCCATGCTTAGTGTCACCCTTGATTTTATCAAGCTGCCCTCTAGCAAGTGTCAAAATTTGACCTCTCGTCACTACCTCTTCGAGGTTCGGCGGGATACTTACTGAGTATATGTTGTTTTCATACTCATGCTACACTTGCTGTGCATTTTATTGCGCACAAGTACATTCATAGTTAGTGGCTCTGCTTGACGAGTGATATGGCTGACTTGGAGACTTAGACGAGCTGCACCATCCGGAGACGACCCGCAGCCGGCAGAGTCTCCCTCAGATGTATTGTATTTTATTTTAAATTCCTTGCCCAGTTTGTATTCCAGACAAGTATTGTAGTACGTGTATACTTCTTAGATATTTGCTCATGCACTTGTGGGCACCGGGTTCTGGGATGAGTTTAATTCCCTTTAAGGCTTATGCCTACGTTTCTTCCTATTCCATCTTACACGTCACAAATCTCTTGCTATAAATCAAGAATTTGAGGAATGGTAATGGTACAACAAATATGGTGCACGATGTTTTTCCATGCGTAGTTGGTTGAGGCTACTGTCGTTGCCCTACAGAAGGATATTATGTTGTTTCAGCTCAGTAATTGTATTTCTGAGAGATTTGAGGCTATGTTCAGGTGGTTATGATGTTTATGATTGATTACCGCTCAGTGTTGATGTGATGGTGGGATGCTTGCCCACAGGTTGGGGCAGTGAATGACTTGAGAGGAGGTTTTCCCAAATCGTGATTTCGAGGTTTCGGTAGTTAATTTCCGGTGAAGAAAAGGCAATTGAACTATAAATGTTCAAGTTTGGGTTGATAAAGTAATAAGACTTGGTGTTTTCAAGTAAGGTGGAACTTTCATCTGTGATGTGGTATCGTTGTCTTTGATCGGATAGAATATGTTAAGTTCGCCGGTGTTATAGTTTCTTCGGTTGCATTGTGTTAGAGTGTTGTGAAGTAATATTGAAGAAGCGGTTGTCAGAGATCGTGGCGTGCGGTGGTTCAGGACTGAATAGGTATTTCTAATGCGGTCGGCTCAAGAAAGATGATCTTCGGAAAGGTTTGAAGTTGTGGTGATTTGCTGGTTTAAGTGCTACAAAGATAGTTATTGGCCTAAGGCAACGGCTGAGCAGCAAGGGATGAGGAAGGACATGTGGGAAGTGTCAGGTGATGGTTAAATTTCTAGAAGGCCAGGTGTAAGAAGCGAAAGTCGAGCAGTTGCTTAAAAGAGTGAGTTTGACCAAAGTGGGAGAGGGGCAGCGTAGCATATGAGTTCTGTGGTAAGATAGATGCACATCTTGAGGAGAAGTTTGGAGTGATTTGAGAATTTTAGTGGACGGTGATTGGGTCCACGAACTTTATTTGAATTATTGGCTATTATACGGTGGAAGATGCAACGGAGAAAGGGGTTACTTGACTTGAAGAAGGATGCAATATAGCGGTGAATTGGAAGATGTCTTCGCGCTTAGTGTAGATGTCCATGAGGAGTAAACGGACTGGTGCAGTTGGTGAATGAGAACGGGTGTAGAATGGGGTATTGATGTCGCAGAGATTGTGCAGTACATCGTCGTTGGAAGGTGTCAGTAGGTAATTTTCGCAGGAGGTTTATCTCCTGTGAGCGGGTTAGCGGTCGTGTGGTTGGCAAGTTTTTGCGAGGAATTCTAGTGGCTATTCGGTAGGAGGCTGAATATGTGAGTGATTCTAGAGAATTAGAGTATTCATGGAATTCTAACAGGAGAATTTAGAAGAATTTGACGGGTTGGTTGAGCAAGATCATGTCAGCAATGAAGAAAGAATTTCGGTGGGGTCCAGAGTGGTGCAAGGAGTAACTTCAGGCTAAGTGGGAGAGTCCCACCGCCTGCGAATGGTTTGCAGGATTATCTTCTCATGGGGTTGCGGATTATCGGCGTATTGGCAAGTTATTGCAGCTAAGAGGAAATGGGTAAAATAATAATCGAGCATGGGATTTGATAAAGGTGTGCAAGGGTTGGCCTTATTGAATCATGTTTAGGCTTTGGAAAGATTCAGGATTTATGCTTAGGACAGAGGTAATTTACAAGGGAAGAGATTCAGTCGGGTGATTTATCAAGATGGGTGTTCAGGTGCCAGCAAAGCCGTAGAGTTGATTATATTCGGGACCAAGCCAGAGTGGGTGAATCTCAACAATGGTTCCAATGAATCCAAAAGGTTAAGAATGCGGTGTTTAAGGGTTTCAAGCCCGCAACATGGTTAAGAATTTGGCTTTTTGTAGCAGACCGCGATAGGAGGCTCGGTGTGTTCCATGTTATCTTTGGCTTGCGATGCAGCATTGGAGGGTATGAGATGACCCGCGGGATTTGAGACAGCGTGGTCTCGTGATATAAAGTCACTTGAAAGGAGAGTGGACTTGGGTTCACAATGTTTTTGGATGAGGCTATCGTAAATTCTAAGTCAAGTAAAGGATAAATTGGAAGAAAATAGATTTGTAACGACCCGACCGGTCATTTTGTGTTATCGGACTCCGTTCCCCTAAATGAAACTTCCCATAGCGGCTTATTATGATTTATGACTTGCGGGGACTGGTGGTCTGGGATTCGGAGGTGTTTAGAGTGCTATAGGAACATTTGGTTCCTTAAGGTTGGTCTTTAAGGCCAAGTTTGACTTCGGTCAACATTTTGGGTAAATGACCTCGGAATCGAGTTTCGTCAGTTTCGGTAGCTTCGTATGATGATTTCGGACCTGAGCGTATGTTCATAATGGGCTTCTGATGATCCGGGAGCGTTTCGGCGCCCAATATTGAAATAAGAAGTTCCTTAAGTTCCTATTGTGGTTTGGGAAGTGTTTTTGGGTTATCGAGGTCCGAACGGAATTTTGAGACCGGGGATAGTTTCGGTATGTCATTTATGACTTGCCTGTAAAATTTGGTGTCATTCCGAGTAGTATAGGTCGGTTCGGCGTGTTGTTAGTGAAGTCTAGAAAACTTAAAGTTCCTAAGTTTGGTTCTAGGGGTTTTGAGGTGTGATTTTGAGTTTTAGCATTGTTTTGGGCATTCCGAAGGCTCGAGCGAGTCCGTATTATGATTTGGGACTTGTTGGTATATTTGGACGGGGGGCTCGGGTGGGCCCAGGTTCCTCCCAGACACCACACGAGGCCAAAAACCAGCTGAAACAACTACTGGTGCACCTGTTCTAGTGTGACCGCAGGTGCGGTACCGCTCCTACGGTCCCAACCTCGCAGGTGCGACCCCCAGTGGGCAGGTCATTTCTCGCAGGTGCGGATAAAGTTTCGCAGGAGCGGAGCCACAGGTGCGGTCTCCACTCCGCAGGTGCGGGCCCAGGCTTCCTCATCCATTTCTGCAGGTGCGAGTCTTTGCTCGCAGGTGCGATCCTCGAGCCGCAGGTGTGGAAACATTGTTCAGACAGTGTGTTTTTATACATGGATTTAATTCATTTTCCTTATCTTCTTCTTCTTCCTTGGGGAGATTTCCACCATTTTAGAGGGGCAAACGACCTGGTTATTGAAGGTAAGTAAAATTCTACTCTAGTATTAGCTTCATGCATGGACTACAAGCTAAATTAACTACCTAAATTAGTAAAAAATCAAGAATTGGGTAGTAACCTAGGGCTTTCGATAATTTGAGAATTTACCCGTGGATTAGCTATGAAATCAAGTAGAAATCATGTATTAATGGTCCTTAGGCTATGGGTGAGTATTCCCTTCGAGAATTTTTGGAATCCGAGCATGTGGGCCCGAGGTTGGATTTTAGAATTTCTTCAAGAATGGTGAATTTGGCTAAGTAATAGGAGAATTCCCTGCTTTGAATACAAATTGATATATTTGTGTAACATTTGGCTAGTTTCGAGTCCGTGGGTGTCGAGTTCGGGGTTTCGGCCGCATTCTTGACCCGGGGAGTAGGTGCGACGCGAGGTGAGTCTCCTTTATAACCTTGTAAGGGGGAAATTCCCCCCTAGGTGATTTAAATACTATATGTGATAATTGTGGGGGGCTACGTATGTACAAAGTAACGAGAGTCCGTACGTAGCGACTATTACTATTATGTCCGAGTAGTTAGGCCCACATCCTGCCTTGTTTTTACTTGATATGAATTATATGCTTAAATGAATTAACGTTACATGTTGCTTATTTCCCCGAAGTTATGGAATTGAGAAAAACTTGTAAGAAATTGTTCACTGAAAAGTATTTTCTTTTAAAAGGAATAATGTACGCGCATGTAACCGCTTCGTAATTTACATTCTGCGAGCGGAGTGTGATTTCTCACACTCTTATGGGAACGAGCCGTACCCCACGGCGGATTGAGAGATGCACTTTTGGTACGGGCCATTCGATCCTCGGGAGTGCATAGATGTGAGTACTTTGTGGAGAGGTGCACTTATGGTTCGGGCCGTTCGACCCTCAGAAGTGCACAGACATGACTATCTTATGACTCCGACCGGTTGTCCTTACCCTGCATGCGTATGATTTAATTGTTACTAAATTCATAGATATTGATTTGACATATATTTGGGGGAAAGTGAAGTGGTAATTGTTTTATTCATTCCCAGTACTTTTCTTGGATTTCAGTACCTTACGTATATTCTTGTTGCTTCACTGCCTTTACATGCCTACTGCTTCTATTATACTTTGTTAAATTATATCGTCGGACCTTATTGAGTGTCATGTCGACCTCTCGTCACTACCTCTTCGAGGTTAGGCGGGATACTCACTAGGTACATATATATTTATGTACTCATGCTACACTTTTGTACTTAATTGTACAGGTTCCGAGGCTGGTGCATCTGGTTGTCGGACCGGAGTTTGACTTGATATTAGACGGACCTGAGTTCACGGTGAGCTGCTTTTCTCCTGGCGATCTCCGGCAGCACCATGGGTTTTTCTTTTGCTTATTTCCTGTCTATTTCTTTCAGACAGTGGGACTGTATATTATATCTTTTGTATATTCTGTTAGTATGCCCGTAAGACTTGTGATACTAGTTCCTGGCACACACGTGTTAGTTGTTTTGGATTTTGGGTTTGTACATATATTGGCTCACGCCTCTTCATGACTGTTTTTTCATTTGTTAAAACTGGCTATTTATCCTTGCTAGATCATGTTTAAGTTTTAAAAAACTAAGTATATTTTAAAGTGTTTAATTTAATAAGAAAGAACCTTTAGTAAATTGAGAGTCGTCTTGCCTGACCCGCTGTAGGGCGCCACCACGACCTAAGTTAGGATTTTGGGTCGTGAAAAGATTAGTTATCCATGGTTGAAATGGCACATGTACATCAGTTATCAGTTCCTTCAGCGTGATTAAGTTATGCATGTGATTTTTGACGGTATGTGTGAGGCTTGTCGGTCGCCGTGATAGATTTTATTTGGAAGCATTCAAGCACTATGGCCTGTCATGGGTGGGCGGATCCCGGATGGATTATGGCGGTATAGACTACTACTTAAGTATTTGCATGTATTGTGATTGTGGGAATTCACTCGTGTGTTGTGGTAGTTCTCTTGAATTGAGGTAGGTAAAAGGTTTCTATATGGTGAAGTGTTCACCCTATTAGTGGTTCAGGAGTTATGATGGAATTCTTGCGCTATCTCATATTGGCATGTTAGGTGCGGTAAGCAATATGTAACTGGATGTAAGGATCGAGGTTGCGGTTCAGTGTTGACAAGGATGTCATGAGCTTGGATGAGCAAGAAAAAAGGGTTTGAATGTTTAGAATAAGCTGGTGTTGTCTTCAGTATCACCGGAGATCGGTGTTTGGTGAAAGAGGCTTTTCATCCTGGTTATGGGTTCTTGAATTGTTTCACAGCGTTAGTGTGGTCGGTGGTATGGATGTGCAGACTTGCTACCTTGTGTGGAAGGTCATGGGAGCGTGACCATGGGATGATCGTATGAGTGTGACATGTAGTCACTTAATGGATTGAAGATTTGGACCAAGTATAAAGAGGTGTAATATTGCTTATTTTAGAATTTATGCCTGGAGGGCGCTTAGTTCATTTTGTTGTGGATTGTGGGATGTTTGTCCCGGCTATGACGGTTGTCGCACCCCCCTCTTTCCTCCCCTTTAAGATCGGTCAGGGTATTCGACATTATTGGGACAACTCGTTTCCTTTTGGGAAAGGGATAAGGAATTGAAGAGTCGCCACCTAACGATTTAAGGTGCATTAGGACACCTATTAAGGAGTCACAATAACACTAATTGAATAACCAAAGATTGTAAGGGCTTGAAATTACTCCAAGGGGAAGGTGTTAGGCACCCCTCTAAGTCCACAACTATGGTTCCCGGCCAAACAAACTTTGTGAATTTTAAAACAGGTAACACATAAGCAAATAAGACACATAGGTAAACAAATAAAGATTTTGAGAAGATTCGCAGTCTAAGCACACATATGTGCTAAAGATTAAAAGATTTAGAGTCTAGGCATACATATAAAGTTTTGAAAGAGTTATGATCTAAACAAAGATATGTAAGGGATAGGGGGTCCTGGGTTTTTTATCCTATAGGATCACATCAGTACAATGCCCGATAATCACTCATCAGAAGAGGGGTACACGTTGCATTAGCGCACCGGGTATCATATCTATATCTACCCTTTCCCACCCCTTAGCGGTTATTAAAGTGAGTGTTGTTTAACAATCTCTATGCGTGCTGTTACCCGTCCCTTCTTAATGGCCCTGGAGGATTTTAGGAACTTGATCACGCTCAACTATGTCTTGTAGAAGATTAAGTGGGCGTTGCAAATATAATCCTGGGGTATTATGCCCAGAGTCGATCCCACAGGGAATTGACGTATCAAGCTCGTTGTTTAAATTAGTACTCAGCTGTCACCTGATGTTTGTTAAATTACTAATACTAAAGATTAATAGCAAAGATTAACTATACTAAGGTATAAACAATTGTAATAAAATCTAAGGTTATGGTTTCCCC
>ML407945.1:0-39924 GCA_005239525.1 Nicotiana knightiana | reverse complement strand
TTTCGGGGTTCTGTTACTTTGACTTGATGGTCTTCGATGAACCACTGCTTTCTTCTGTCAAAATCAAGAATTTGATTAGAATTCTGATTATGCCCTTACAAGAATCAAAAGAAGGTAATATGTAAAGGATTCTTGGTCACTTACTGGAATATAATTGCCTTGCTTATTGTCATCTCCAATGGATGAACTCTTCTCTTCTTCCTCCTCCGTATAATCCCAAATTCCATTTCTTGCAACATCCATGGATTTCCTCTCCATAATCGGTCCAAAAACAGCTCGATATCTTCAGGATAACAAAAATCATTCAAACTCAAACCTATCCTAAGAAACATAGTACATAAAAAGAACAGTATTACCATGATTTTGGAGTGTCACTTATGTAATTTGGAATATCCAAACTTACAGTGAGTTATTCTTGATGGAGGAATTGGAGGTGAAAGAATCCAAAGATCGTCTTCTAGAAGGCGAGTGACCCAATTTATAAGGCAAAGGCACAGAAGGAACAGTAGGGGCTTGTGCACCAACTTTGAGCCATTGTTTATAGTAAAGAGCAAACTTTGTTGTACCAATATCTATGTGGTCGTTATAGACCTTGTTTAAGGCTTTCATCTGCTTCTCCTTGTCAACACAATCCAAAGTTGAAAAAACTTCTACTTCTTGTGTATGCCAAATCTTGAGATGAAGAAGGTGAGGAAGAAACAAATGCTCCCAAAGTTCAGGCAGCAAGTGTGTCCGAGCAAGAAATGGCGAATCAACGAATACCTGAAGCAAATGCCTAGCTGCAATTCTATCATTTTTCTCTAGCTTGTAAACTATAGATAAGTAGAGCTGTGCACAAGCAGAGAGATTGGAATTGGGAATTCCACAAGTTGAGACATTTCCAGTATTGTTGGAATTCAAAGATGATACAATTGTCAATAGCCTAATAGAGTATTGCAAAGACTTGACTTTTACTTCCCTTTGAGTATCATCAAGGCTCTCAACTAGTCTCTCTATACTCTCAATAGCCAATTCCATATCTGCAAAAATCGCATTATCCGAATTATGATTCTTCTTCCTCACAAAACAAGCATAGCATTTCTCCTTAATTGTTTCGCGAAAATCTTTGTCCCTCAAATATTGTCCTACAAAGCCACTAAGTATAGAAATGACTGCTCTAATAGCAACTTCATCAATAGCAGGCTCATCTCTTCTTGGAATGCTGACTTCAACAATGGACTTCACATGTGATCTTTTCGATGAGTGGACCGAAGAACTAGAACTGGAAAAGGGTTTTCGGGATTTGTTCTTGGAGAAATCCAAGGATGATCTTCTGTCATGGCAAATGTAAATAGGCAAAGCAATGTTGGAATCTTCTTGAAAAGTTGTTCTGTCTTTGAACTTGACTTTTCTGTGAGTTTTTGCAGGTGTTCTTTTTGAACTCTCAAAGCCTTCTTCAACTAGCAATTCTTGAAGAGAAGCCATTGAAATAAAGATGATATTGGATTGTGAACAAAGGGTGTTGTGACATTCTTTCTTAATTGTACAAGATAAACAGAGAGAGTGAGAGAGTGAGAGAACAAGAGAGAGCCAAAAGAAGATTATGACTGGTTGATAAAAGCCACAAAAATGAAGACAAGAATCAATGGGCTGGTTTTCCAATAACTTTGTTAACTTCTAACACTTGTGTGAAAATCACTTCTTTTCCCCACATACTACATTAGAGATAATAATAACCGGTATGTTAAGCAATCATGCTATCTCGCCAGAAAATCACACGATCAATCTTTTTTTAATAAATATATAGTAAATGTTGAATTCATTTGATAAAAATCTTGACTGCTACTTTTTAATGTAGTAAAAATTCTATTTCAATGAAATAGAAACCCCTCTTGATTTAGAAAAGGAAAAAAGGAGTTAAAAATGTGGTTGGGAAAATTGGAGCTATGGATGAGAAAACATATTTAAGGTTCATTAAATAATAAAAGCAAGCATTGATGTGGTTCTCAAAGTATGAGACAAAATTACAGCTTGTTTTGAAGCTGAGAGAGCACATGAGCTGCATTGTCCAATGGGGTCCTCTTCAAATATATCTCCACTACTCCTTTTATAATGAGTAGGGAATTTATAAAGGGCAAAACTAAGAGAAGAAAAGAAAATTCATCATCAGAAAATTATTAGTTTTAAAAGGAAAACTTTGGGACCATAGAAGAGAATGTCTGCCTGGAAATGGTGACTGCTTCAATCAATCTCCTACCCCATTCCCCCCCAAATGAAAAAATATACAGAAAGCTGCCTGGAATGATTGACACCTGAAAATAAAATAGTAGTAATATTAATTAGTATAGCATATTCAAGTCCGAAAAGATTTAAGCCTTTTATTTTATTGTTATTACCAATACTTCAGTTTGGACTTTGAATAAGTTTTGTTAGTACTTAGTATTGATAAATGATAAATTCGTAAAATTCCGAGAATGTCAATCTAGATTATGTTGTGAAACTGAGTTATCGAGGTTTCCTAGTTATGAAAGGATATTCTTTAATTCAAGGGAAATAACCTAGGTTTAGTTTCTGTGACAAGGGTATCTCATTATAACATATTCAAGAACATGAAGTGGTGAGAATAGCTATTTATTAATCAAAAGTGGACTTTATTTTATCAATCCAATTATGAGAATTTGGAAGTCCTCCTTAACTACCCAATACGTACGTCATGTAAACATTATTATATATATTGCCCGTGTCTCTCGTGTTAATAAAAATAATTTTAAAAATAACATAAATAATATTCAAAAGACATGTTTATAGTATAATATAAAAATTTTAAAAAAATACAAACTCCAAAATAATAAATATTAATCATACTTAGGAGTTTGATCTAGTCTAGTAGCTCTCCTTCCTATTGTTCTCTTACTTATTTTATTGTTAAACAAGTCACAGGAGTAACTTTTGATTGAAAGGTAAAAAGATCCTTCAACTTTACTTGAGAACTTGGGTATGTGCATTACAATTTGCATGTATGTATCATATTACTTATTACAAAATTTGTGTTGAGATAATTTACCAACAATTGAAAAGATTTCTCATATTTTACTCATTTTACGGCACTGCTAAAGTTATAGCATTATTCTATTGATACCTTAGTATTTAGTAATCACATATGCATCAGAACTCGATTATTATTGTTATGAATTCTTATAAATTTTTTTGCTCAATTGTTATCTTATTTTACATATGATTTTTTTTCAAAAGTACTTCCTTTTTCCTATTCTTATTTCTTTGTATATATAAATATATATATTTACATTTAAAAAAGATTATCATATAATTATTCTTAATATTTAGAAACTCGAGTGGATAAAAAATTTGAGTATACTTCAAATACTAAGTCCTTATTGTTCAAAGAAAAAAGAACGACCCAATGCTCTTTAAAGTCTAAATTCATGCCACCTTAATATGAATTATTATTAATGTTTGAAATCAAAAGTTTGACTTGCGTGCACAACTTTTTTGTGCCCTCTTAAATATTAGCCTTAAAATTGTTGGATCAATTAATTACTTTAGTTTCATTAAAAACACACGTTAAATTACCCTTTTTCTATGAAAAGTAACATATAAGAATTATAATTACTTAACATATATAGTTCAAATAAGAACAAGAGTTAAGTAAAGTAAAATTTCAATTGACTTTAAAGTCCTAAATTTAAGGAATTTTGGCCTAGTTCCAATGGGAAAAGATTTAATAACCAAAATCTTAGAAATATTAATAGAATAATTAAATGACTATTTTGTCTAGTATGGACTTTGTTTTTAAAAGGTAAAAAAGGCGAATATCATTTCGGTAAGAAGTTTATTATCAGTATTTATTATAAAAAGTAGAAAATTTATACAAATATATTAACCAAACATCCAGTCTTAGTATTAATTTTGAGATGAAAAATAGTAAAGCACCCATCTAAGTATCTTTACATGGGAGTGTATAAGAAATGTAAATGATGAATAATATGAACCAAAGATAGTAGTTATAAAGAGAAAGATTGAAACGATAAGGATGTTCATTTATTGAATTGTTGAATAAATGATTACAAAGGCAAGTCTGGTAGAAAATTAAAGATGGGAGTGGGGAGTTTTGGCCGAATTGAGAGCTATCTTTTTAGTGAAGGGACAAAAAACAAAAAAGCTACAGAACAAAGCAACCAAATATGAGGTGTCAAAGGAATGTGCCTCTTGTCAAACTCTTCTCCACTCCACTGATGCTAACGTTCATGTGGCCTTATTGACATTTAGTGCTTTTGGTACCTTGTCTTCTCTCTTTCATTTTCTATCTTTTTCGATAATGCAATGTCGTACAAATAATTGACACTAGGAGTGCCTATTTTAATACATGAAATTCCAACGGAGGCGTCAAAAATACAAAAAATTTCATGTTGCATTTGGAGGTTCAGTAACAAAAGACGAAAAAGGTGAGAGTTTGAGTAAAAGTAAAAATTATTAACTGAAATGATTTCGTTTTAGCTAGCACAGTGGCCAGTCTTACATCTTACAAGTAAAAGAAGAAAAGGAAAGAGGCTCATTCCTCTACATTTAATAGACCATTTGCCCATATTTGGGCCTTCAGCTTGGTCAAATTTATTGATATCTCTCCTTTTCAAATTATTGCGCTTTCTATCTCCATTCCTGATGTCATTTTATTGGCTCAATAAATCCTATTGGGACAGTTGGACAACTTTGGGGAAGTTCTCTCTAATGTGGATATAACGCTGAAAATTACCTCTTATTGCAGCTCATAGCAAAAGGAAAAAAAAAAACCATGTTTGTTTCGTGTATATTAATTGTCATAGTATTGTTAAAAGCAAGAAATAACAATGGTTTTATTAGAAATAGTAATAAAACAACTCCTGTTTTTCTTTTTTTCTTTTTGACTTCAAGCATCCGGTATCTACAATCAACTAGCCTAACTAATTTTTCTTATTTGGCATCCGATGTGCAGAACCCATTGGCACTTAAATTTGCACCTGCATTGCCCACAGTTGGAGTTTTAAAGCTTCTTACCAAAAATGACTCTATTCTCAAGGTTCGCATACGAGACTTGAGAAACTTTTGTCATTCCACCATACCTACTGGTGGTACAACGAGTTATCATGGTGAGCTAATTTTAAAGTATATTTCACATGTCTTGTTAAGATATACAAGTCAAATAATTGCAACACAATCGATACCGAATTACCAATTGCGCCAAATAGATATATTGTAACATATTTAACTATTAACTAATGCCATAGGGTTATATGCTTGTATATACCTTTGCCTCTTGATAATGTGGATAATGTTAGTATATAATTCAAATATCCTCTTCTATAACAGGGGGAAAAATTTATTTGCAGTTGCCAAGGAAAGGAAAAGTAAGTGAGAATTTACAACAATTATTTATTGACAAAACAGAGGTACAAAATGAAACAAAAAAATTTCTAATAATAAGGATTAATTGTGCTTTGACAATAGCACCACCTCATTCTTTAAGGGTGAAAGTGAAACAAAGCATTTATTCAGAAATTAAATAATAGATCAGAATTCAACAAATGAAGTTTCGGATACCAAAAAAATGCTAGCTCCATTCCCCAAATAAAAGAAAGAAATGGTTAAAATAATAAAATTAGAAAATACAACATTTTTTCCTCCTTCAAATGATTTTTAAATAATATCAGGCCTGGTTCTTTCAACAGCCAAGCAAGTGCTAAGCAATTTCTTACTACCTTCATAAAAGGTTGAAAATTCAGCTGGCATTTGTGTTTTGCTGAATTCATCAGCGCAATCATCCAATCTTGTATAGGCTGAAGATAACTTGATATTAGCAATCTTAGTCTTGTCACCAGTTTTTAATGCCTCTTCAACCTCTTTGAGTAAATCAAGAACATCATCATACGACTTTCTGCAAGCTAATCCAATGTTCTCTTTGAATTTAGCATCCAATGTAGAAGGCAACGTTGTTAATAAGTTTGCCATAATTGGCTCTGCCATTTTGGTTTGCATTATTGTCTCTGATAAAACTTCAGTGATTGCTTCTTGCCACGTGTCAGCCGGCTTCACAACCTCTGAACAAAATGCCTTGTCTAAGGCTTTTACACAAAAGGGATTGATACTGACACCAGGTTGTGCATTTGCATGGCATGCAAATACAAGGCAAGTTAAGGCCAGAGAGACCAATGAGAAAGCAACCCCATTTTTAACAGCCATCTCTATTTTTTTATTTTTTCCTTGCAATAATACTTATTTATATTTTTTGTTGTCACTTTTCTCTCTTGGAGATGGTCTTCTCTGGGCTAGTTTGAATGATAGAGAATGGTAAAAGTTTATATGAGTCTGTTCTGAACGGTAATTGGATGGAGGTTTGAAACCAATGGCCTGCATTATTTTGCTATTCATTAATGAACTTTCAACCCCCCAAAAATAGCCGTAATGCACGTTTTTTACCACCTTTTTGCGTAAAAGATGGTCCATGTTTTGTCTTAGATTAATTTTTTATATAGCGAGGACTGAGGAATAGTTTTTAAGGTATGATTGCATTTGGATAAAGTATCAATCAAATATATAATATCGATTTCACTGGCACCATGTAAACATTATAACAACAATGCAAAACATTTTATGTTAATATTAAGTTTTTAACACAAAACAATGACAAGTAAAAGTAATAAAAGGTTGCAAACAATTTTATATGTTTGAAAAGAAAACAATAAAAGATGAAAATAATTATAAAGGAATATTTTAACATAATTCTAGGGAGAAAAAATTGCTAAAATTACAAGGAAAAGGACGTGCAAGAAAAGATGTTCAAACTTGAAGGGGGATAAAAACATGGTTATACGTGAACGTCAATGGGTTATTCTGAAATTGTGGTTTCTTCCTATGTTTTTTAACTTTTTTGAACTTTGGAAAATAATTTGTTTAGTAATCAAGCAAACATTACTGTTATTTAAAAAAATTTATTCTTCAAAATTTTCGGGGTCAAAGTCTCGGTTCTGAAGGATTGAAAATACCCCAAGAATAATTTAGGCACAATCAAAAACTTCAACAAAGACTATATAGAAGAAATTTATTAAACTAGGGAGAAAACGTGATAGGAGGCTTTTTCACAACTCATAAACTCTTGAATCTCACTACATCAGAGCTACCTCTCCACAATAGAAAATATGTAGTAGCACCCCTATTTATAAGGATCCAAAACCAAAGTGTGGTTCTTTTGGACATGTGAGACTGAAATAGGTGGAAAAGAAATTGGTAACATATATATCTACAACGCCCTTTAAAAGGGCATTATATATAAAACGTCTTTCTTAAAGGCAATATACCCGTAAGCTGATAGGACAGGTAAGTATAGCGCAGTTTATTAAAGCGTTATATGTATAGCGCTTTAATAAATCGCGTTATACATACATAAGTAGTCGTCCCCTTCCCTTTCCCCCGCGTTCAAAAACAGAAGTCCCCCCCCCCCCCCCCCCCCCTTCCTCAATTAACTCGAAAAAGAACTCGAGTAGACCTCACCCGTCCCACAAAAAGTAAAGAGTGTCGGTACCACATCCTAGCCAAGCCTTCTCGTGTTGTGGGTTGCTTGTTTCGGACTCAAATCTTTAATTTTTAAACTTTCCGAAAAACATAAATCGAGGTATTACAATTTAGTTTATGTCGAAACTCGTATAAATAATGCATATTAGTTGTTTTGAATGTGTTCCATGTTGTCTTGTGTTTTTTTGCGATTAAACTAGTATGTTATTTTTATCCGGACTAAGATATTAGTGTGCGAAAAAATATGTGAAAATTGAGAAATCATTATTATTTGTTAATAAAAATGTTAATAAATTACTTTTACTGTTTTATATGTATTTTCGTGAATGTTTTGTGATTAAATATATTTATTGTTTTTATCTAGTTTAGATTATTTATCTGCTTAAAGACGAGTAATATAGTGTCATTTTAGCATAGTAAAATGTAAAGCCTTTAGCATAGTATCCTTGTAGTTTAAGTATCTCTTATACTCAAAAATACGTCAAAATAACTAATAGATCAAACACAAACTCTATCCAATTAAATATTGCATAATTATAAAACTTAATTAATTAATTTACAAACAAACATATAAAATTATAAAACTAACATGTAAAATAATAATACCAACACATACAAGAATTAAACATAGCTTGGTGCTACTGGGCCTCCAATATCGAGCATGTAGCCAATATGTGAATATTCAATAATTAAATATTGTATAATTATAAAAATTAATTATTTAATTTACAAACAAGCAAATAAAATTATATAACTAACATGTAAATAATAAAACTGACTCATACAAGAATTCAGGAGAGCTTGGTGCTACTGGGCCTCAAATATCGAGTATGGAACCCATATGTGAATAATCTGTCCAATTAAATATTGTATAATTATAAAAATTAATTATTAATTTACAAACAAACATATAAAATTATAAAAGCAACATGTAAAATAATAAACTAATGCATACAAGAATTAAAGATAGCCTGTTGCTACTGGGCCTCAAATATCGAGCATGGAACCAATATGTGAATATTTAATAACTAAATATTGTATACTTATAAAAATTAATTATTTAATTTACAAACAAGCATATAAAATTATAAAACTAACATGTAAAATAATAAAACTAACATACAAAAATTAAAGATAGTTATGTGCTCATGAGCCTCAAATATCGAGCTTGGAACCCATACGTGAATACTTAATAATTAAATATTGTATAATCATAAAAATTAATTATTTAATTTACAAACAAACATGTAATTAATGTTGTTTAGTTTACAGTAGACGACATGGACGTGCCGCCTATGCATCCCGGACCTTTCTGTGATGATCTACTGTCGTTACAGGCGATCATAGGTCCGCCCACATATGGGAGAGAGAGTTACTGCCCCAGACTCTCCACGCCAGGAGAGTGGACGACATGTGGGATTTTCTGAAGGGAAAAATTCTCCATCCTCGTGTAGTCACACGCCTGCGGGATACATGCTTCTACAGGATTATAGAGATCGGATGGCTGCAGCTCGATTGGTCTTTGGTCGCGGCCCTGATAGAGAGCTGGCGATCGGAGACGCACACATTCCACCTGCCCATTGGCAAGGCCACCATCACGCTGCATGACGTGGAGATTTTATATGGGCTGCCCCGTTGATGGACACCCCGTCGCTCTGCCGCAGGCCATGAGAGAGATGACACATGGGAAGTATTTGGACATGCTGCAGCAGCTAACTAGTTTCAGGCCACAGGATGAGACAGCACAAGCAGGGGCCAGTCACCTGCAATTGACGGCTATTCGACAGCATTTGGAGACATTGCAGCGACATCACTGGCGATACAAATGATATGCATATTCACCGGTATACGAGGTTGCTGCTACTCCTTATGTTTGGAGAGGTTTTGTTCCTGAACACTTCGGGGAACCTAGTCAGCTTGAGATTTCTTCATCATCTTGAGCGGCTAGATGACTTACCCCAGTACAGCTGGGGTGTTGCTGTTCTCGCCTACTTGTACAGGCAGATGTGCCGGGGGAGCATGGCACCCAGCATGACGTATGTGGATTTTTTCTGCTGCTACAGGTTACAACATATTTGAATACTCTATTCATTATAACATACCTAGTAAAAATATATCTTAAATTTACGTCAACTTTGTATGTTAGGTTTGGGCCTGGGAGAGCTCCCAGCAGTTGCAACCACCTCTACCACCATTACCTCCGAATGTACCACCTATGTTTCTCCCTCTAGCTAGGAGGTGGTTTCTCTGGAGGGCATATGTACGAGATTACGAGGCTCGGTATAAACTCCCCCTTTGCAGGGATTTGTTGGATATGCTGGAGGGCGCACAGGTAAATGTATACCTAAGTTTACTTGGCATAGCTTCACATGTGTTGTGTATACTCATGTTGTTTGTTGTTACTTAATAGTTCATTTGGACGCCATACAGTGACAAGTTGATAGGTGGCCTGCCCGATTATTGCTCGGCCAATCAGACTTATTTGGAGCTCTTCCGTCCCGCTGATGTGCCTCGATATTGTGGAGCATCATGCCACGGAGCGGTTACTTCGCCAGTTTGGCCGTCCGCAGCTTGTATTGACACCGCCCACATGGCAACCCACACATTACCAGCGAGATGATCGTTCCAGGGTGGACGATGCATATGTGGGATGGGATAGGCCTCAGGCCAGCGGCTGCATTGAAGCACACAGGTTGTGGGACACATAGATTTTTTTTTTGTATTTTATGTAAATAATAACAACAATTTTTATTGTTTACATTATATCCGCATTATGTATTTATTTCCCCGATTCTTCGTTATTTTAATACTACAACACAAACACAAACACAAACATAGCAACTTAACATGATTTAAATTCAGTACAATTAATGAAAATACATGACATGGAAAGCATAAAGATAAAATACTACACTCAACACATACATGTGTTTGTTTAGTCACTATCACCCGTTATTCTCTGCTTCAACCACTCAAATTTCTCCAACAGCCTATTTTTTTCTTCTTCAACCTATTTTCGTTTCTCCTTCAACGCCGCAATTTCTCGTTTATACATAATCTCATCATGATCGTATCGTTTGTTCAAATCATGATAATACTGCAAAGTTTGTTTGTAGCATTCCTTCTTACAGGGTTCATCAAGCCATACCTCAAAATTGCAACAATTTCTGTTGTTGCCTCCAACCCTGTTCACACACATCCAGTATTTGCGACCAACTTGACCATCATCCCAACAGTCCGCCACCATACATCGTTTTCCACAATGGCACATTGGTACATAAATGCGCTCATACATTTGTTAAAGCGAAAAAAACTATGCTTTTATGGAAAGTTTTGCTATTTGTTATGGTTAAGCGCAGAAAATAACTAGAATGCGCTAGTTATTTATAGGAAAGGTAACACACATAACATAGTATTTAACCGTGCTATGCTTCGCGTGTTAAATATTCTTTCGGATACAACACAGTTTTTTCACAGGCGGGCAGCTTTTCAGGTCGACAAGACAAACACACATAACGTAGTTTTTAACTACGTTATGCTCACACATAACATAGTATTTAATCGCGCTATGCTTCGCGTGTCAAACATCTTCCTCCTATGGCAGTTTAGTTTTCTAATAATTTTAGAGTGAAATTCGAAAGTCAACGTAATAAGTTTGGTTTTCTTAATCCAATTCTATTTTTGATTGCATGAACGTGAGGGAGAAATTCATTAATTTACTCAACTAAAAAATGTTAAATATCAATATGATTTAACGACAATGGAAACATAATTTTATTTGATACATCTTGCAACATAAACAAGTACATACACTTATTACAACTACATTACAAAAATAAAACACTACGTGTATCCTTAATAGTTGGGCACATTAGAACAACTTCCACCAGGAGCTGGATTACCACTTTCACCCAAACCACATGAAGGACATTTTCGACGGTGGTGTCCTGTTTGCGAGCATATACCACATTTGCGCGCAAACACAGTATCAAGAACATCCATTTCATTTCGTATACGCGTTCTTTTTTGCACCTGTCGCTGACGCAAAAACTCCTTGTTACACACCATTTTAAATGGTTTTGGCGGCCAATAATACTCAGCATCCACTGGCTGCAACTACCAACTATAGGTGTTTAAGTATGTAGCAACACTATATTGTTTATCAACGTATTTGGTTGGCCCTAAACCAACATGTTGAAAGCACCTGATGACATGTGAGAACGGCATGTGGTAGATGAACCATTTTCCACAAGAGCATAACCTTCTAGATTCATTTATGGTGTGTACACTATTCCCCAGATTTTGATGGATAGCGGTGCGAACTTCAAAAACATTGATGTCGTGATCATATTGTAAAAATGAATGCCAATGTGCTCGCCGCCTGTATTTCTCAAATCTTTTCATCGGCAATGGCATAAATTCAACACCCCTTTCCATCAATGACGTTGCAGCTGCAGCCCTTTAATCAAACCTTTCCGCCATATGCTTGAATAGCATCCACACCATGGCAGTGACAGGCAATCCTCGTGCCGACTTCAATAACACGTTGAAAGACTCTAACACATTTGTAGTCAGAATTCTCCATCTTCTGCCACCATCTTCATGCAAAGTCCACTTTTCAGGCTTATGTCGCAGTAACCAACGATAGGCTGCCTCATCTTCCTGCCAGATAGATTCCATGTGCCTCTGAAATTTATGCTCTTGGTGGTATGTTGCAGCCATCCACATTAAATCATGCATATCATTGTTGGGATATGCCTTATGGAAATTGACCTTCAGGTGCCTCACACAGTAACAGTGGTAGGAATACGGTTCTTGCCTTGCAGGCAAATTCTCTACAGAACTTAAGATACCACCATGCTGATAAGATATTAGACAAATACCTGAACGCTGTTTGACAACGTGCTCTTTCAAGTGGTTCAAAAATAGCGTCCACATCTCTTGGCTTTCATTGGCACAAATAGAAAAAGTTAGAGGAAATATTTATCCATTAGCACCTACTGCAACGACGATCAATAGCTTAATATCATACTTTTCATAGACATGAGTGTCGTCTATGGATATTACCGGCCAGCTATGCAGAAAATCATCAATCGCTGGTTTAAATGCCCAAAACACGTATTTGAATATATATTCTGGTATTCCCGGACTCCGCTCAAGCTTCCATTCAACAACGGTCCCGGGGTTAAAGTGTTACTGTGCAGCCATGTACCTGGGTAGATGTCACGACCCGAATTCCCACCGTCGGGACCGTGATGGCGCCTAAAACTGCACTTGTTAGGCAAGCCAACAATAGAGGTTTACCGCATAAAAATCTATAAAACTTGCAGAAATTACTACGATTCAACACATGGTAAATTAAATAAGAAACAAAAAATCCATAATAACACCGCGCATATACATATACTACAAGATTTGGCTGAAAGAAAAGTACACAACTGTTTATGAACCAAAGAAAAACAGTAATGATCATATAGGAGGGGACTCTAGGAATCTGCGGACGTCGGCAGATCTACCTTGGGTCTCCTGTGTAGAAGTCAACTACAAATCTCAGAATCAGCTCGGACTGATACCTAGATCTTCACAGAAAGTGCAGAGCGCAATATCAATACAACCGACCACATGAAATGGTAAGTGTCGAGGCTAACCTCAACGAAGTAGTGACGAGGCTAGGACACGCACCCACTAACAACCTGTACAGTATAAACATACACGTAGCAATAACAACAATAAAAGAAATAAGACAGGAAATATTGGGAGGGTACATGTTGAGGGGTTCACAGTATAAGAAATCAGAAACAGTGATATAATCGGATAAATCAAGATGCATTAAACAGATAAAACAAGTAGGAACGGTAAAAGAAACTGCACGACATCACCCTTCGTACTTTTACTCTCGACCTCACCATATGCAATAATAAAATGGCACTGCATCACCCTTCGTGCTTTACACTCTTCCTCACTATATAAAATAAGGAAATGGCATGACATCACCCTTCGTGCTTTACACTCTTCTTCAAAATATGAAATAAAGTAATTTCACCGCATCACCCTTCGTGCTTTACACTCTTCCTCACCATATGAAATAATGCATGACACGACATCATCCTTCGTGCTTTACACTCTTCCTCACCAATCAAAGAATCAATAATAATGGATAGATAGAAATATCACAAGGAAATCAGTATTTCGTCAATGCTTAATATCACAATATAAATCTCAACATTGAGCCAATATTCAACAATTACCCAATCTAAGTAAAATCGGATAAAAGTTACCCACATCACAAATGGCTACGCTAAGCATGGACAACATGATTAAAGACTACAACAATTGCAAGAATAGAACTCACTCGCATGCTATGACTCGATAACAACACATAGGTGCTCGTCAACTCACCTATACATTGTACTCAACAACCAAAACACGTAGCAAATAAGCACATAATACCTAATCCATCAAGCCAAAGTTAGACACGACACTTACCTCGATCCGCAGGCCACTCACTACTCAAGTACCACTTTCCATCTAGAATTCACCTACAACCCACTCGTATCTAGTCATAATTAGCTTAATACCATCAATTATCGCTAAAGAAATCAATTTCAATGCACAATTATAGAATTCCCAAATTTTCTCCCAAAAAGTCAAAAACGACCCCGGGCCTGCTTGGTCAAAACTCGAGGTTCAGACCAAAATTTGTTTACTCATTCACCCCCGAGCCCGAATATGAATTAGTTCTGGAATCCGACCTCGAATCGAGGTCTAAATCCCATAATTTGCAAAATTGCCAATTCTCCCAAAATTCCTAATTTCTACCCTTAAAGAACAAGATTTAGGATTAGGAATTCAAGGAATGATAATAGAAATTGAAGAAAACGAGTTAAGAAGTGCAAACCTATGATTTGGTGTTGAAATCCCTCTTCAAAAATTGCCCTAGGTCGAGTTCTAAGGATGAAAAATGAAATTTAGGAAGAAGTCCCGTTTTTGTTCTGTTTTGAAATCACTGGACAGGTCTTCATCGCGTTCGCGAGAGACTTGTCGCGATCGCGATGCACAACGGCCAGAAAGGCCTTCGCGTTCGCGAAAAGTTGCACGCGTTCGCGAAGGTCCGTCCCCCCTGACCTTCACGTTCGCGAGCCTATGTCCGCGTTCGCGTAGAAAAACTCGAAGATCCCCCAACCCTCTTCTGATACACTACACGTTCGCATCTAGCCGGTCACGTTCGCGAAGAGCAAACCCCCCAATGCTCTACGTTCGCGACCCAGGCCTCGCTTTCGCATAGAAGAAATCCACCCCAGCCCAGCTTACACTTCGCGATCGCGGGAGTGGCTTCGTGATCGCGGGAGTGGCTTTGCGATCGCGAACCACAAAATGCATGTGCACCAGAACAGCAGATACACCAGAATTTTCTAAGTCTCAAACCACCTGTGTCCTATCCGAAACTCACCCGAGCGCTCGGGGCTCCAAACTAAACATGCACACAGGTCAAAAAATATCATACAGACTTGCTCGTGCGATCAATTTGCCAAAATAACACCTAGAACTACGAATTTAGCACCAAAACCTATGAATTTCTCAAGAACACTTTAAATTTACTATTTTCTCAACCGAAGGTCCGAATCACGTCAAATCACTTCCGTTCCTCACCAAATCTCACAGACAAGGTTTAAATATCATAACGGACTTATACCGGGCTCCGGAACCAAAATACGGACTCGATACCATCAAGATCAAGCATTAAGCAAATTCTTTAAAATCATTATATTTTTGTAATTCAATTTTAGTCAAAAATTCATTTCTCGGGCTAAGGGATCTCAGAATTCGATTCCGGGCATACGCCCAGATCCTATATTTTACTACGGACCCACGGGATCGTCGAAATACGGGTCCGGATCCGTTTACTCAAAAAGTTGACCGAAGTCAATTAAAATTACTTTTAAATGCCAAAAATTATTATTTCTTCAATTTTTCACATAAAGGCTTTACGTAAATTACACCTCGATTGTGCACGCAAATCAAGGTGGGTAAAAAAATAAGATTTTTAAGGCTAACGAGCGCAGAATAGAGTCCTACAACACAAAGTGACCCTTTGAGTCATCACAGTAGAGCTGCAAATGACTTATCTCAGTTACCATAAACAATTTCAAACGCACGTTTGCGCCCGAGAAATGCCTTTCTTTTGGTAATGGTATGGCCATATTCCTGGTGTACTGATGTAATGCACTCTTTGATTTTGTACCTTATGGATGCTTCAAGGTGTGGAATCAGGAAAAGAGAAATCAAGTCAACATCCAAGTTGTAGTAACTCCCATTGAATGTGTCCATTTCACAAGTGTGGGTGGCAATGTATTTACCCACTTGCCACAAACCTGTTTTCTTCTTGCTCGCATGCAGCATTCAATGACAACCCGTAACAAACAACGTTGTATACATCCAGACTTTACTCCCATACCATCATCTCACGACACTCTTTTACGATGTACATTTTCGCCGCCCTGGTTAGGCGTGCTTTATCAGGAAAAAATATGCCCTTTACCAGCACCTTTGGTGTAGACTCATCCCACATTGCTGTCTGAATTTCATCAAAATCCCTTGTGAGAACATCCACATCCGGCATACTTGGCAAATGATCAAGGTAGGGAATCTGCCTTGAATGAAACAACACTTGGGGCTCGTACACTCTTGGTCTAATAGGGGGATGAAGCATACTCCCTCGTCAAAGCAGGTCCATCATTCTCTTCCTTCTCATCACCACCCTCATCAGAGAAGGGTGTGTCATCTCCGGACTCATCGGCATTGTTGTCATAATCAATGTTCTCTTCCTGACTCTGTGCATCTGCCTGATCCCGATTTAATATGTCTTCTTCGGGCAATTGAGTCAGGACAGGTGGTTCAACTTGCTCGTTTTTACTGAACAAACAACAAAATAATAAGCTACTCAAATTAATAAATACTTTACATATAGCTGTATCACTTCACTTACAAGTCGTAATGTGTTGACATTCCATGATAGACATTATCATGTTGCTATGGTTCCCGGATGGACCACCATGATCCAACACACCAGAACTATGCATATTCCAATTGGGTGTGGGTTCATAACTTGTAAAATTCATATCTGGCTAGTACCCCCTGTGGAATATATGAGTGTTAATACAAATTCAATACAACAAAAATATACATCGTAACACAAAGAAAAATTGAAGTTTACCACTCGTCTTGTGGATTATGTAAAGCAGGAGAAAAATTATTTGCTCGCTCCTCATTCGCCCGTGGTGACAAGTTTAAATCAGGCCAAACTCTTTCGGTTGGAACCTGTCCGACAAAAACTGCTCCAGAATAACCACCCGATGACTGAGGGTTATCCCTATTATGTGCAACCTCATTATTGCGAACGTCTTCCACCTTGACGTACATTTCCAGTATTTTTCTCACAAGAAATTCCCGGTATTCATCCGGAGTCCTCAAAACATCTCTCAAAGTTTCATCATCCTCGATGTTAAACTCAGTGTAAAGAGCAACCCCTTGCGGAATGACAGAATACAGATATCTTCCGGTTACTTTAAGGTTCACCGAACGTTTCCTCACACTCATTTTTTTTACATAACAACAATATCAATGTATCATACTCCATTGTAAGTGGCAACTTAACATGACACTGTGGAGATAAACTATAGTTCACAGAGTTATTCGCCACCACAACCTCACCCCCAATATAATGAAACCTTTACTTTTCGCTCTTCAGACATGATGACGAAATTCTTGAGAATTTAACAAGAAGAAAAAATTTAACATGAGTAAGGAATATTTCTGAATGGATTTTTGTAAACTCCTTAACGCCTTTAAATAAGGCAATGCCTAGCTCGGGGGTTGATTTTTTGAGGTATAGCGCCCTTTTAAAGGGCGCTATACCCATTTGAGTTATTGTTATGCCAGTTAAACGCAGGAGAGTTATTGGTGAGCCCACAAAATATGTATATCGCCCTTAGCTTTATAAAGGCGTTATACATACCAGTCTTATTAGCTTCCAGGTATAACGCACTTTACAAATGCGCTTTATGTATAACGTCCTTTTATATATAGAAATGTTATCAATTTTTTTTCCACCTATTTCGGTCTCAAATGTCCAAAGGAACCACATTTTGGTTCTGGACTCCTATTTATAATACTACAAAAATAAAATTGACTAGAATCTAATAGAATTATTCCTATATATTTTTTATTGTGACTCCTAAATTAGACAAAATTTAAATAAATTGATAAATACCAAATTCTAGACGATGTAAAAATATTAATTAATTTTTATTTAATTTCTAACCGGTTGATATCTCTGAACAAGATGAGAGAGGATTTGCTCTAAATTTCTCTTCGCTTTTCGTATGCAAAATTTGATATCTGGAAGACAAAGACTTTGTCACTTTGATTTGACGGCACAAGAGAATATTATCATTTCTTTTCATAAAATGATTTTAATATAAAAACGGCAAACAACTACACGTCCTAAGGAAGACGTCAATAGTGTAAAACTAAAAGCTAGGTATAAAGAGAGAACATAATCGATAAACACTCTCATTGTAAAAGTCAAAGATTCTCAATTCCACTAACGCTGTATTTTCCTTTTATATAAAAAATGAATAAAAAAATATGGTAGTTTGATTCCTCCCATTTTAATTTATACGATGTTGTTTTGACTTTATATATTATTTAAGGAAAAAAATTTAAAATTTATAATATTAAAAATTTAAAAGGTAAAAACTTTATAGGGTCACGGTATTTGTTCGATCATAAAACTTTACATAATAATAAAGTGACAAAAATAAAACTTTTAATATTAAATTATTTTTAAATATATAAGTGTGTCATTTTCTTTAAACGCATTTAATATAGAAAATATGTCACTGTATAAATGGAAAGAGAAATAAAACATACCCCTTCGATTCATAATAAGTGACTAATTTGTCTTTTTATTTTATCCAAAATAAGTATCCGTTTATATAATCAAGAAGAAATTCAATTTATTTTTTAAAAATTACCCTTAGCCTTATGTACATATCCCTAAAAAGAATTTTACTCCTCATATTAATTATACTATAATATTTAATTAAGAATAATTTAGTCGCATTAATTATTTTTGTCTAAAATTTTATATTTTTTTAATTGATATGCCCAAGGTAAATTAGTTACTTATTGTGGACCGGAAGTAAAGAAGAATGACGATACCAAATGACGTGTATAGAAGCCAACAAAGAGAGGTGACAGCATCTGCTGCGTCAGCTTAACGACTTCACCCGCTAACCAACACCTCACATAAACACTTTTATACAACTGAAGAGCCACTGGACCCACAAAACACAAAACGGGTCGACATCATATACTAATAAAGGTCGGGCCAAATAGCTCCATTATGTGAAAATTGCATTGGCTAGCCAGTTTTCGAATTGGTAATTAAAAAATCATCAGTGTTGTAAAGTTATTGAAAAATAATTATTATTTTACTGCAACATGAAAAGTTTCAACATAATATACTGAAGATTGGTGCACATGTATATGAACTCCCAGCATATTATGTTGGAACTTCACCACACCGCAAGTTCCAACATAATATACTGGAGATTGGAGCACATGTGTATGAACTTCCAACATATTATGTTGCACCGGTATATTATGCTGGAACTCCAGTATATTATGCTGAAATACTTTTTGAATTTTGAACAGTATTTTCGTTGAGATTTATCTTTACATTAAAAAAATGACTAAATTTTAATTTATTTTAAAATCGTGTCTATTTTTCAATTACCACTTATAAATCTGACTACTTTTAAATTTCATCCCTCCTTCCTATTATATAAAGTTTCTTTTTTTACCCTCCTTATCAAATACTCCACATTAACACTACTTTTTAAATAGGAACCACATGAAATCACATAGTAACTGATTATTTGCTAAGACTGTAATGATAGAGAGAAAATTAGCATGTTCTTCTGCCAAAATGAAACACAAATATGGAGATTAAAATTTAAAAAGAAAATCTTATACAATTGTATGTTTAATGTAAAAAGATGAATTGAATGTTGTTCCTTAATAAACTAAATCAAAACATTTAATCTAGGATAAAGAGAGTAACATCACATGCAATTATAAACAATTTATTCTTCTCTGTGAAAGGACTTTTCAAAATTATTAAACAAAACAAATGGGAAAAGAATCCCAATCGGGTGGATACCAAATCATGAGAAATCTCGCGAAACGGGTCTAAGTCGATACTCATGCATTCTTCTGCACAGCCACACACTGCCAAAAAAATAAAATAACTTTGCGTTATTTCTTACGAAACTTCCCTAGGACCCGTGGGTCCAATTCGCTGTCTCCTCAAAGCAACCAGGGACAAATTTCTTGAATTCTAATCTTTTTTGGTTGCTCTTTGGATCTAGCTCAAGAAAAGAAAAAAAGAAAAAAAGAAAAAAAATTTAGCTCTGCAGTTGCAAATTTTCTCGTTTTTAGCTGAAGTGAATGCTATTCCAATTGGGTAAGTTCTGATCAAGCAGTTGAAGATTTTTGTTGCAAAATTTGCCAGTTATCTTGACTTTAATGTGAAGTTGGTAAATTTTTCATTTGGGTAAGTTGTGATCAAGCAGTTGAAGGTTTGCACTTTGTAGTCTGGAAAAAGATAGTCAGTAGTATCTTTGCTGTGAAATCGCAGTTTTGTTGATTATAGATAGGGTGGAACTGTTAATTTCTTCTAATGTTTCAAAGGGTTGATTTGGTTATACCTGAAATAGGGAGAATATGAGTTGTAGTTTGGAACTTGCTTCTTTTCTTGATCTGCATAGTTGAATGTTAGTATTAGAAAACTTATGGAAAGTTTTGGTCCAACTTTTGTCCTTTGAGAAGAATTTCTTGTATTGGTGATTGGTTATGGTCTTGGAAAGGTTCTATTTGTGCATAGAGCCCGTGCGGAGAAAATTATACCTAGTTAAAAACTTTAGATTTTCTAGACTTTGACTATCTTAGATGTAGATAAATTTTGAATATGTTTTTAGACCATTAGAATTAGGAAATGGCTTGTTCTGCTGAACCATCGTCATCTATAAGCTTTACTTCATCTTCCATTACATCGAATGGGTCAATTGGCGTTGGACAAAACACACATGCTTATGGTGGCTCTGAGACAGGGACTAGTTATGAAATCATCAGTTTGAGTAAACTCAGTAACAATTTAGAGCAACTCTTGTCAGATTCCAGCACTGATTTTAGTGATGCTGAGATTGTTGTTGAGGGCGTTTCGCTTGGAGTTCACCGTTGTATATTAGCTGCCAGGAGTAAATTTTTTCAGGATCTTTTTAGGAAAGAGAAAGGAAGTTGTGGAAAGGATAGTAAACCAAGATATTCTATGACCGATATTTTGCCTTATGGTAAGGTTGGATACGAGGCTTTCCTTACTTTCTTAAGCTATTTGTACTCGGGAAAGTTGAAGCATTTCCCTCCGGAGGTATCAACATGTACGGACACTATATGTGCTCATGACTTTTGCAGACCAGCAATTAGTTTTTGTGTGGAGTTGATGTATGCCTCTTCCGTGTTTCAGGTTCCAGAGCTAGTGTCACTTTTCCTAGTAAGTAACATGCTTTCTACTAATTAATGTACATTTCAAGTGATTTTGTGGTGTTTGTTGTGATTCAAGTTAACAAGGGCAAATACAATAGATTATAAATGTCTAGATTGATCACTGATAATTAGATTGTATTATGAAATCTCTGTGTGAACTGTGAGCTTTTCATAAAATGATTTTTTCTTCTGAACTTCTGTCAATTTGTCAAAGAAAGTATATGGTCAATACGTTAATCATATTAAAGTGGTATCCAGCTAAGGAATATTCTGCAATGTCATGATTTTGTGCATAACATACACAGCTATGCCATTGTGTTGTGAATCCAAATTTATTCCTTTGTCGCTACTTGTATCATGATATTTTTTTCAGTGTACGATATTGGTTGTTAGGAGAAAAGTAGTTCTAAATTTGTTTCAAACAGAAGAAGTTAGTCATTGCTATAAGGACCTTGTCAAGTTGACATGGAATATCCCCAATCCATTGATGGATATATGCAGTAAATTTGAATTGCCTTTGTTGGAATTTACTGATATGTTTGAGTTTAGCATGCATATCTAATAATTTGCGTTAGGCAGTTGGACATCATTGTCAGTTTTAAGTTTTGAGTTTAGTGGTCTTTGCAGTAACTGTTCCAGCTCTGCCTAATGATAATAAATACAATGAATATTGGATACATGTAATCTACGGCTGCTGCCAGTTACATAAAAGTTAATGCATTTGTCAAAAATATATAGAGAATTTTTTCTTACCGGCAACAATCAAGAGTACAGTCTGCTAACACGAGCTCATATAATTGCAGCGACGCCTTATCAATTTTGTTGGAAAGGCTCTTGTGGAAAATGTTATCCCAATACTTAGAGTTGCTTTTCATTGCCAATTGAGCGAGCTTCTCACTCATTGCATTGATAGAGTAGCACGATCAGATCTTGAAATCATATGCATTGAGAAAGAGGTTCCTTTTGAAGTTGCAGAGAGTATTAAATTACTGCGGCCGAAATGTCAGGTTGATGAAAGTAAGGTTGTACCTGTGGATCCCTTGCATGAAAAGAGGAAAAATAGGATATACAAGGCATTGGATTCGGATGATGTTGAACTGGTCAAGCTTCTACTCAACGAGTCTGAGATAAGCTTAGATGAAGCCTACGCTCTTCATTATGCTGTTGCATATTGTGATCCCAAGGTTGTGACTGAGGTTCTTGGACTGGGTGTTGGTGATGTCAACCTACGTAATACTCGCGGTTACACTGTGCTTCACATTGCTGCCATGCGTAAGGAGCCAGCAATAATTGTATCGCTTTTGACTAAGGGAGCTCATGTGTCGGAGATTACATTGGATGGGCAGAGTGCTGTTAGTATCTGTAGGAGGTTAACTAGGCCTAAGGAGTACCATTCAAAAACAGAACAAGGCCAGGAAGCAAACAAAGATCGGGTATGTATTGATGTTTTGGAGAGAGAGATGCGTCTCAACCCAATGGCTGGAGATGCAGTGTTTTCTTCCCAAATGTTGGTCGATGATCTGCACATGAAACTGCACTACCTGGAAAATAGAGGTACCTTTTATAATATGGTAATCATGGGTTTTCCTCTTTTTACCAACTAGTCTTCTGGTTCTGGAAGCTAGACTTCCTTGGTTGAAAGTTAAGTGACTAAGCAAGATTAGTAGTCCTACTGGACCTTGTTCATTGATAGTAGTTATGTGACTAAGATTTTAGCATTTCATATCATTAGATCATGATCAAATTTGGAAAACTACGCAGAGAGTAGTAGGGAAACCTTGACAGTTAGTATTGAAAGCATGGTATGCTTGGCGTACATAACGAAGATGATGATCTATTTGCACCAGGATACATTGTTGATTAGTAGATACTCACCTCCTGTTAAAAGTCATTTATATTAGTTCATTATTTCTCTAAATTCTAGGGGAAGATCTCAGTGGGGCTAAGTCCTTGTACATGAACTACAGTTCTACCATTTCTTGGACAATCAGGCTGATCAGAATACCAGTTGATACCACAGAGAGAGTGAGGGAATCTAGGGTACACTGACTAATCCAGCCAAAAGGAGAAAAAAAAAAAGAACAAACAAACACACACACACACAGGGAGTAGCTTCTGCATTATATAATGACTTGGGATGCATCCATGATGTTATCATTTATCAGGGTGTTTGTTTTTGTCATGTGCAATATCTCATTGGTCAAATTTTGATTTGGTTTCACATTCAATTTCGATGAGCCTGTTGTGGCCCTCGCATGAATTAAATATGATCGCAGAGCAAGTAATTTTGTGATGGGTTTTGTATTACAGTGGCATTTGCACGATTACTGTTCCCTCTTGAAGCCAGACTAGCCATGCAAATTGCAAATGCTGAGACAGCAGCTGAATTCGCGGGCCGTTTGGCATCTAAAAGTTCATCTGGAAACTTGAGGGAGGTTGATTTGAATGAGACACCCATAAAGCAGAAAGAAAGACTTCTTTCAAGGATGCAAGCCCTCTCGAAGACAGGTATCCACTGATAGCCAGTCTATTTATTAAGATCGTCTTACATGCACCAGGTTTCCTATTATTTCCAATTCCATCATCGTCTAATCAGTAGCAACTTGTTTGACATGAAGAGCATCTAGACCTGAACCCACTTTTTGCCCCCACCGTCCTCCCTCCTTATTCTCCAAAAAGAGGAAAAGAAGGAAAAAACAAAGAATGCAAATTAAGAGTATTGATCTCTGTCTGTAGCATTAACAACTGATGTCAATCCCCAAAATATCCAGGAGAAATGGCATTATAAATATGTGTCTGTAGGGTTTTGCTGACCTACTACATGACTATAGTAAGTCACTTTATTTCCAATTTTCTTTTTCATCAAATACCCTTTGTGACTTGAAAGAATGACTATATATGCTCCTTAAGCAGGTTTATATTTTCCTTAAAACAATTTCATCATTTGCAAGTATAGATTCCAAACTTTATTTTCAAGTTTCCTCTTGTCATTATTCTTAATTGATTCTGTTTCATGGTTGCAGTTGATCTTGGCAAGCGCTACTTTCCGCACTGCTCCCAAGTTCTGGATAAGTTTATGGAGGATGACTTACCTGACTTAATTTTCCTTGAGATGGGCACTCCAGAGGAGCAAAAGATCAAGAGGAAGCGATTTAAGGAGCTCAAAGATGACGTTCAACGGGCATTTAACAAAGACAAGGTTGAACTTCATAGCTCTGGCTTGTCCTCCTCATCATGTTCCTCTTCTTTTAAAGATGGTGCAAGTGTCAAACATAGGAAACTATGAGTAACGGTTTTGTCCTATCATCTCAGTTTTGGATGTAAGATTAATAGATTTCAAAAGACTATCTTGTATAACCTTCATTAGAGTGCCTGCTCTGTCACTATCCATTTCCTATTTCAGCTTGTTAAACTATCATGTTTCCACAGTAGAAAGAGAGTAATGATGTAAAAATGATTCACTTTTAAGGGAAGTTTATTAGTGTATTATGTCACTATGTAGTGATATTTGGATCACCACTTGATTGAATGGATCGCCAGAAAATACTAACTATACTACTTAGTGGAACCAAAGTTAGTCCTTTTAGGATGACCCACATATGAGAAACTACAAAGAAATTATGTGGTCTTGGTGAATAGAGGAAATAGTCAGCTAATTACAGCTCGATAAACCAGTTCTAATTATTCATTTGGCTTTGCGTAATGGTCAAATCTTGATTCTCCTTCAATGCAGCTCTTCCACTTTATTCACCGTTGAGTTGTCTTTGTGAAAGAATCATGATTACATATAATCCCCCAAAACCTTTCATCACAATATTTAATTCCTATGTTTCCAGTTGGCAAAGAACTAGATGGGTCTAAAAGATCCTCACGGTTTAAATACACGTACACAGAAGCATTAAATAATTATCTCAAGAGTGTCGCCTGGCAGTCAATGAAACGAGTAAAAATTGTGAGAGATCCGGAAGAAAACGCAGTGATTTTTTCCCAAACCTTGAATGGGCAAAGCTACCCGTAGATACACTACATCGAAGACATAAATGGTGCCCCGGATACTTAATAAGTTGTGGGCAAACCTTAACCTGAACAAGATAACCTAAATGAAGCATTAATGCAGACACAAGTAAAAAAAATGTTTACAAGATAACCTAAATGAAGCATTAATGCATAGGTGCTATTGCCGCCTATGCAAGTTACAAGCAGAATCTCCTGAAAACTTACTGATACACTGTAGATTTTCATGGGAGGTGTGGACAGTGTTCCTCAATGTCTTTGGAGTGAAATTAGTGGCTCCCTCATCCATCGAACACATAGTAAATCAAATACATTTGACATACTGATCCTTTTGTGCAGTTTTTGGACAATTTGGAAAGAAAAAAATTGCAGGTGTTATTAACATAGTTAAGAGGTCTTTTCATGTGTAAAAGTCCGAGCATTACGACGTTTGTGATCTTGGTTTACATCTTTGTGGATTTTCACAACTCTCCACAGACATCAGAAGATAGAAGCCTTTCCTGCCGTACATATCGGCACCTACTTGATGCATTGCAAAGATATTTAAAAAAGAACAAATACTGAAATCATTAATGGACATTATGAGACATAACAAAACATGTGTCTCCGGATGCTTTTTTTATGAAGGTGGTGTAAGGCAAGTTTGTGTGCACTTCGATCAGTCCACTAGGTACCTACCACCTACCACTAGTACAAATATATTCTGTCTATCCAGGCTTAGACAGATGAGAATGAAAATATCTAGCATTTTATTCATAAAATTATTCCAGCAGCACAGCTTGATAACGATGTTCTCTGGAATTTACTCCTTGAATACTAGTGATAAATGTAAGGATAGACAGTGGAGAGGGAAAAAAAGCCAGATGCACAAATCATGGCAGTTCAAGAAAAAGAGTTTGGGGCCAATACAATATTGTTTCATAATAACATAGCAATACATCATGAACAGTTCGTTATTTTTGGAGCAACATTAGGGAAAAAGAAACACGTATATAGAATGAGAAAATTGATATTCAACAAGCAATGTCCCAATCTGTTATGAAAATCAGGGGCATACTAGCAGAAAGAGAAGTAACAGAGGCAGAACAGAAAATGTAAAAACAACGAAAAGGAACACTGCTGATACAACAACCCGGTAAAATTCCACAAGTGGGGTCTGGGGAAGGTAGTGTGTACGCAGACCTTACACCTACCCCGAGGGAGTAGAGAGGTTGTTTCTGATAGACCCTAAAAAAAAGTACACTTCTTACAGTTACAGAGTAGATTGTCTTATTTATTCTTAAGAGCCTCCTGTCCCCACTTGGGAAAGAGATTTTTGAGCCTTATTCAGGATAAGAAACTTGACCAGGAAAAAAAAGATAAGAAAATTGAGAAAATGGAAAAACCTCTTATACAGGTCTTTTGACTTGCCCTCTAATGGACACAAGGGATTGCACCCAAAATCATAGTCATACTTTTCTTCAGGGGCCGCTTGGATTTTTTCAATAATTTTGGTGTCCAAGCCAAACTTGTCCGCGCCTTGCCTAATCCACTAGGCACCCACTATCTCCCACCAGCACAGGTACTAGGTAACTCTACCTACTAAGGCTTATCAGAAAGATAGCTACGGTGTACGTACATCAAATCTATAATTTTACAAGTCTAATGAGTACATGACAACTCCTTGTCCGGTCAGAAAGTACCTAAATATCCAGAGTTCCCTCGTCTAAAGCATGAAGAGAAGGAACTGTGATGGGAGTAGCAAGTGGGATGAAAAATTCTTCAACAGAACGAGAGCAGACTAAAATCAAGCAATCCCTCCTTCTGACGCTTCAAAGTATAGTTGAGTGATGTGTGTCTCCTAACAAGAGACATATTAAAGAAAAAAAGAGCATAGACAAACCAATTAAAGGTGGGAAGTTAAATAATCAATTAGAACTAGGAACTTATAGCAGCTTGAGGTAAAAATAGTAACTTTATTCATCAAAACTGATATGGAAAATCATCTTAGCTGGATTGAAGTGAACTTTTTAAATTTTCCCACATTGCTGGACCTTCTGGATGTATGTCAACAAAATATTTTACAAAGCGGGCATCTGAACAAGCAAGAAGAGTGCTCACTGACAATGTTGGTTTTGCAGCACCCTTTTGCTTCAGCCATGCATACATTGAAAACCGAAGATGGACTCTGTCAACATCATAGCAGAGGTAAGATGGAAATGACGCAATCGATTCCACTGGATAACCTAAATATGTTTTCAGTAGATCAATTTTCTTCTCAAGAACATTTTTGCTCTGGTTCAGCGCCGTGGGGGCCTGTTTAATCATATTAATTACAACATTGCAGTCCAGACCAGCATTTACTAGGCAATCAAACCTCTCTTGTAACTGGTCTCCTCGTCCACGGAACTGCTTTAAAGCTTTTGCCATCTCATCTGAATTTTCTAAGTAACCTAATCTCAACAAGAAAGTAGTTTTCTCAAATAATTTTCCTGGATTCTGGGAAGTCATCTGCTCCAAGCTAACTTTTGATTTTGAGGCTAATCTGAATAAATTCAAAGGATCCTCTTTTATAGTTTCACATAAACGACACTTGTCGCCCTTGAAGCCCCTCAAAACGGTCTTTGGTCCCTTCAGAGAATGTGACCCCAGAAGTTGTATATGTGTAGATACAATATTTGCAATAATTTTGGTCTCTAATCCTATTTCCAACAAGAAGTACAATGCTTGCCAGAGATTTTTAGCACACTTCAGAGATAGGATATTAGGATTTTGACAGAATAGTGAGTATATATCATTCATTTTAAGACCCAACTTCAGTAATTGCCCAACCAATACATAAATCCGTTTCCCAGAGCCCTCAAATAAGAATGCAGGGTTCATCTTAAACAAAGCCGCCATTTTTTCATCACTATATCCTACTTCATTGAGAAAATGCAATGTATGAAGCATTCTACCCCAATTGTAGGAGTGCCTGTTGGATAAGTATCCACCGATCCAATTGTTTTCAAATCCTAAGATTTTCAATTTCTCAAGAACCTTAATAAGTTCACTATTCATCTCACCAAGCAGCAGAGTAGGCGAACAAGTCACCAACTTTATAACCGTTGATCTGCTCAAACCCAATTTCTCATAAGCCCTCAACTTCATATCCAATACTCCATACTCATATCCGAATATCTCAGTCGCTTCCTTATAAATCTTCCCCATTTTAACTCGAGGGATGCCATAATCACAAAGAACATGATAATTATCAAGCAAGACACTGTCATCACTCAAAAATATCAAATTTCGCGGAAGCATAGATGTAAGCTCGGATTGGCTCAACCCCAAGCTTTCCAAAAACGGCTCGAACTCATTAACAGGATGGTATCTAAAGAAACGTGTCAACGCCCTCGTTATGTCTTGATCATTATCAACCTTGGATAGCAAGCTTTGAAGAAAATGAGGCGAGTTCTTGCTAATATGTTCGGCATCCACATAATTAAACCCTCTTGTACAATGCAAGTAATCAAAGAGAGCTGCTTGTGCATCAGTTCTTGTAACCCGTGACATTTTATTGACAGCAACGGAAATGGGTGTTTGAGTTGTAGATTCGGGGACAGACACCTTAGGATTATGTGAACTACGAAAGCATCTAATATTCAAAGATGAAAATTTTTGGGGGCTATGAGAATTAGAACCTTTTTCATAAATAGGAGAAATAAATAGGTGATTGAGCTGAGATATCATTTTCCAAGATACACTTTTGTGGATTTTTCGAATTAGCATCTCAAGTTAGCAAACAATAGATTCTGATTTCTGGACCAAAGGAAAAAAAAAATATGATTTTTAGCTTATAAAGCTTATGCAAATGAACAAGTGTCCAAGAAAATTTCATGGGTCTTTCATTTTTTGCACAAATACATTGGAATGATCAGATTAATGAACAATTGTTCAGCAAAAGATGGTTTCTTTACGGTGCAATTAGAAGTTTAGAACTAACTGTACAGAGCAGGTTGTGGAATTGATACCTCTGATTGTAGTTTGGAGCTGCTTTGTTCCTTTCTCCGCAGTTAGCGAAGAAACAATGGCTTCTTATGACAGTACGCCTTAGAAACAGAGAAGATAATAGGGTTTTAGCTAAGGGTTGGATACAAAGAGGGACTACTTTTAAATTCTAAAACCCTAGAAGGAGGAGGAAATAGGTTTGGTTTTTGGTCGAGATTTTCAAAGTTCAAACCCCCAGGCCCCACCCCACAAACCTCCTGCTATTTCTGTCTTTTATTTTTACTCATTCCTAATTTTTAAAAATAATTGTCTCAAAATATTTGTCAATTGTTATAAAACAATAATAAAAAAAAGAATATTGCAAAGAAAATTATAGAGAAAAAATTCTTATTGATTTTGGGATGATTTATAATGGGGAAAGACTCCTTTATTTATAGGAAAAAATGACTTAGTCACAAAGTAACATTCACTCTAATTATAATTATGTTCATAATACTCCCGCTTGAGTATCTACTTAATAAGTAATGTATCTCGTTAAAACCTTAGCTAGAATAAAACTCAGTGGAAAAAAATTTTAGGAAAGGAAAAAGAGTACACATGTTTAATAATACGCCTTTTGGTTGTCTTGTTAAAAACCTTGTAAGGAAAACCCAGTGTGACAAAATCTTGTAAGAAAAAAAAGAATACAACGTGTATTAACTCCCATTGATGAGAGCATCAATTCACATCTTTGAGTCTTCGCATCCCAATCTTGTGCACTACCTTCTTGAAGGTTGAGGTCAGCAGAAATTTGATGAATAAATCAGCCATATTAACTCCAATGAATATGTTGTACCTTGAAAATTCTCGCTATTACATTATCATGCGTATAGTTATAGCAAGATACAAATGTGCACAAATTACACTTAGGATGTAGTACTTCATGACCAAGAATTCTATATACTTTAAGCAATTTAAATTCCTCAGGGATTGTCAAATAAGTTAAGTTATGTAAGTCATATGAATGGACTTTAGATGCATATCAAGTTTTTATGTCATGCTAGACATAAGATAGATAAAAGTGATTGCACACATCATTGACTTTATATTTTCAAGTGTTTGAACTGCAGGTTCAAAACTATATGTCTTTCGTATGAAACCAGTTCTGTTTGAATTGTGACTCTTCCATTTGGCCAATATTTTTGTGGCTTTATTTGACAGACTTAAGATCCTCATCTATACTTAGCGCTAGATGTCATCGACGAACAATCATATCGGTTCCAACCTCCTTTTTTCATAAAGACATAACATATAGATCTCTTCATTCATATTTTCAGGTACCTAAACCTCTCTTGAGATTTTATGAAGTGTTATGTCATGTGATCTTTTAGATCATTTGCCTCCTTATTATGATTATTTTGATCATTTGCTCATCTTCTTTATCAAGAATTTTATTGAAATCGATTTGTCAATATGCTTTAAGTGTACCATAGATTTTGTCCTTCTAGGACTTATTCTAATATGAGCATTTGCAGCGAGAATATAGTTACTTTCTTTGGGTCCGCAAATGCGTCTGGCATGATTTGCAATATATTGCTGATGAATTATCTTTTTATGAACTTCAATTTCATATTATCTTATTCGAGGATCTAGATGTAGAAATCATAATTCATTCCACGTAAATTTTTCTCAATTGTTTATCTTGTCTCCCCCTCATGTTAGAACACCTAACTTTCTTCTTCAATTTTGGGAACCCATCTTTGTGCATTATGGTGTTAATCAAAATATACACCGCACATCAATAATAATAAGATGGAATTATTTGGTTCCTGAACCTGAACCACATGTGACGGGAGAATGCAATATACTTTCGTATATAATGTATATCAAACTGATATAAATAACTTTGCTCTCATAAGTAATAGTTTAGCTATTAAGTGGAGGCACTCAGTAAATTATTTTGCTAAACTAACTGTGATGTAAACCAATTTATCAAGATGAACTGTCTTGAATAGAAAATCTAAAAATTATGCTTGAAATTAAATTATTGAGCAAGTTACCTCGCAAACACCAGGTTGCGGGTTAATAATAATCGCACATGTAACCATATCATAGATGCATATTATTTGGTATACATGGCAGGTGAATGGGCACATATTCACCTTTGATATTTCCAGCATTCATGGGATTCAATCCTAATTTTAGTTGGTATATTAATTAATGGGAACAAACGACAGAAGATAATTCATACAGGACTTTCTAGTTCTTTAATATTTACCCATGTGAATTCTTTTTTACTTTTGCACATCATACTTAAATTAACATGGCTAAATAAATTATGCCAACTTGATAAATTGTCAATATTTATAAACCTTAGGATTACACCATGACTTGTGCAATTATGAACAAAATCCAAGTTTATTATGATATGGGTTTTTATATCAATAAACTTCTACTTTATTGTGGCATTCTTTGTTTGTGTAGTACAAACTGAAGATTAAAGCGGGTAGCTTTTCACATACATATTACCCCGCTACAAGTTGTAGTAATAGAAGATATTAAATCTTTAATTTATTTATAGTCTCAGTATTACTAGCCGCTTTCGCGAATACTTTAGAAACTCAATAAGTTTTGTTGAGACTTACTACGTCACCATACCTTATTGATAATCAATTTTATTTCTCCAAAGTGGTATAATTGGATCTTCTAGAGCTTTCAATTAATTTTGTACTACCACATATTCATCAATATCCATATCGTGAATATCTCTTTCAAGGAAAAAGTTATACTATTATGGTCATGGTCATGGTCAAAATCATTATAGGCAAGATATGTTTGTTCTATTACTTTTGCCCTGTAATAATCACATCGCCATAATATTTGGCATAACCACAATAGGTACGTGATCAATGATCATTCATACAATAATAATGAAAATGTTTTCTTATTTCATCTCAAACTTTTTTCTAGAGATTAGTGTGGTATATCCACTACAACTAGCACGTTCATATTCTTCCATGAATGAATATGTATTCATAAATCAGATGTTATCACATTCACATCATGAATGGATCATAATCACCTATATGTGCTTTAGAAAATCTCATGTCAAATCGATGACAAATATTAATTTTACAAAATGAATGATTATTTTGATAATCCTTATTATTCTCATTATCACAATAATGACGATTATAATTCCATCTATTGTCACGTTCACATCCATTGGTACCTTCACGGTAATAATTTTATCTTCTTTCAGACTTATCACATATTGCTATCATGTTCTCTTAAGGGGAATGAGAATGAAGCAAAATCAATGGGACGGGTTTCCACTTCTTTGCCACAATCATACATGAATTTGATCATGGCAAGACATAGAAATTTTACCACTTTGGGTGATTATAATTTCTTGTCTATTAGAGTTATTATCAAAGTTTATTGTCCTTGCCTGTATTTAAAATCAAATTATAGATTTTCAAGAATTTAAAAGAGAAAAATAAAATAAAATACTTACCTTAAATCCAGAATTTAATCTTGAAGGAAGTTCATGGAATAATTGACAATCATTATGCTCAAATATCAACCCAAAACTTCTAATTAGTTGGTTAGAATCTCGTGCTAATAATGTGTTATAAAACAATAAAAGAAGAAAAAGAATATTGCAGAGAAAAGTATAGAGAGAGAATTTTTATTGATCTTGGGATGATTTATAATGGGGTAAGACTCCTCTATTTACAGGGAAAAAATGACTTAGTCATAAAGTAACAAACTCTCTAAAAGATAGTCATTCACTCTAATTATAATTCTGTTCATAACATCACTTTATAAGTTTAAGACAAAATTATTATTTTTTTCTTATTTTACCCTTAATATTAATTGTTCTAGAAGATATAAATAACGCGTAAGTAGAGTAAATATTTAATAAAGAAAAATTATATCTTTAGACATACATAAAGATAAAATAGTCCAAACCTCTCTTAAAAGAGAAACACAATAAAAATTTTGAGACGGAGCGAACAATTGGTACTTTTCACATGGTAAGTTACATTAAACTCACCGTAGTAGACTTACGGCTTGTTTGGATGGTTGTTACACATCATTTCACAATGTATCATATTGTATTATATTGTATTGTACTTATTTGATGAATACAAGATTTGGATAGATTGTATCGTTTGACGTTGTTTCATGACATCACGCACCATCAATATGAAGAATAAACTTGCAATATTATAAACAAAAATTATATACACGGTAAATTTATTATATAAAAAGGTAGGGTAAATGATATAATAAAATTATTTAGTAATAATAAAGGGTGAGGCGAGAGAAAAAGACAAGATAACTGTTTAACCAAAGAATTAGACCATTTGACTAAAGCTTATTTTTAAGATGAATACGGGTTACTGATAATCAAGATAAATGGAGAAAACTGAATAATAGACAATATTGCAGAAAAATAGAAGATCGAAGTTGATTGTATTCGAGAACCAGATGTCTTTACAAGTTGTATTCCCCTCCCTTATATAGGAGATTCTTATAACGTACGGCTCTTGCTATGGTTCCTCATTAATGACTAATTATGACATTAATGAGGCATTACAAAGGATAACGGTAATTGGGTTCGGTTACATAACGTTCGAGTAATCAATTGTGGGTCCTTGAATCTGCCCGTAGCTTTGTCTAGATTCATTCTAACCGTGCCTCTCTCCCGTTTTGATCAAGTTGAGTTTTCCGTGGCTGATAAGTTCGTGGGTTTACTGAACCGTGCCTCTTTGTACCGTACCTCTTCAAAGAATCACATCCAGCTGTCGTGTTTTCCTGTGTCCACGTGACTGGCTGAGTTGTCAAAAGCTGGCTTACGTGTGAAACTCTTTTTTACCAATACAGATAGTCCCCCCACTTACCATATATTTAACGATTAATATTTGGTAAGTGGATATTCATTTATGGCGGGAATATTTTGCCGCCGTTTTTCCTTGAATCATTGTATCCTTCTCTGCACCATAGGCGTCGTTTGTCACTTCCATTTAATGCTCATACCACGTGTCCTTTTCGGATTGGTTCTGCATTTACTCGGCATCTTTTAGGGCTTTTTGCGGCTGTGCCAATCCCAAAGTGAAATCTTCAATTATGACTTTTCATCATTATTTTCCTTTTTCTTCATGTTTGACGGTTGTCTTCAAGTATAAATACATGTTTTCTTTTCTTTGCTTCCACGAAACACTTTTTTAACTTTGTCTTTTGTAAAGAACTTTCTTCTTTGCCTTTGTAAGCATTTCTTCTTCAAACCAACCTCAAAGAGTAATAGATATTGAAAGTTTAGCATCATCTTCTGCTCCGACTAGGAGTCGGAGCGGTGGTAGACTTAGAAGTCTAGGATCCACTCCTTCGAGGGGCTCCTCTTCTTCTTAGATAGTTCCTCTTTCTTCCACTAGATTTCCAATTTCTCTGAGATTTAGGGTTTCTCGGTCTTTGTCTAGAGGTAGAGGCGAACGCCTTCGTGAACCTGGAGTCGATGAAATTGTCCCTGCTGAGTTTGTTTTTGCTAGGGATAGTCAAGTTCTTGTAGATCAATATTCTTCTCTTGATAGTGTCGAAAGATATACAACCCTTATAACTGAGGGTCAGATTTCCCTTGTTCATAGGGAGTGCTTTTGGAAGTCTGACTTTCCTGTCTATATTCCGAATAGTAATCAAAGAATAGCGTCTTACAAGACAGGATATTCTTTTGTTTATACGTATCCTTTCACTTTAGGGTTTAGACCTCCCATTGACCCAGTTATAATTGAGTTTTGCCGTTTTTTCAATATCTGCTTAGGACAAGTTTACCCGCTTGTGTGGCGAGTTGCCGCATGTCTTAGGATTTTGGATTCTTTAGCCTCGGTTCCTTTTACCTTCGACCATCTTAGTCACCTCTACTCTCCTACCTTATTTCGTGAAGGGGGTTTTACTCTGACTGCTAGAAGCAAAAGAGTGCTGGTAACCCCTGGAGACGATAAGGATAGGGGCTGGTACCTTCGGTATGTTGCTGTACCCATTGTTGGTTTAGTGGGTGAAGAAAATCTTCCTTTCCCTAAGAAGTGGAATCGCGCACGTGAGTATGCTTTAGCTCACATTTACTTTTTCTTGTTTTAACTTGAGATGTTTTATTAACACGGTATCTGTTTTTTCTTCTCTCATCAATCATGAATACTGTTGAGAATGTCTCTGATATTTGTGATTGGGTAGAAAAATTGTTATTTGTTGCTCCTTCAGAAGAGAGATCTTGGAAGTACCTCGTTGGGAGGTACATTTGGCAAGTAAATACCCACAGTAAGTGAAGCTCTTGTTCTTGCTTCTTTCCTTACTCGAGTCTTTTTTTTTTTGTCGTTTAACTTTTTTTCCCTTTTTGATAGAGTTCTCTGCTCGTGGGGTGTCTGCTTCATCTATCCCGAAGATGTCCTTGGCTTAAGCCCAGGAAATTATTTTTGGTTCATTTTCCTCGAAGAGGAAGATCAGTGAGTCTCGTTCCGTAGAAGAAGAAGAAGAAGAGGGTGCTTTAGTGCACATGCCACGGAGAAGGCAAATGGTTTTAGATGATGAGCTTACAGCCTTAACCTTGCCTTCCGCGTCTGTGATTGAGCCCCTTATCCTTGATGATGTTTCACATTCCCCTATTTATGAGGGTGTTGATCTTGCTCCTGACGACGTCTCTCTAGCTGCTGTATTTCCTGCTTCTTTGAGAGAAGTTGTTTAGTCTGTTCCTTTGGCTATTTCAACTTCTGTTGTGCTTGCTGCTTTGCCCGTGGCTTCTCCAGCTTTTCAACTCTCTGTGCCTGCTGCTTTGCCCGTGGCTTCTCCAGCTCCTCAACCTTTCGTGCCTGTTGTTGTTCCATCTCTGCCTGCTTCCATGCCTTCCGTTAGGGAAGTAGGGTCTTCCAGCAGAGAGATGCGGCAGGTGGTAATAGAGGTTCCAGCTGAGAGAAACCTTTTCAAGAAGACGGGTGAGCCCGAAGTGTGGCTCAAGCCTTTGATAGGTCCCTCTGAGAAAGCAAAGCTAGCCAGCCACGGTGCTCTTACATGGGCCAATGAGGTCGTGCATACTTCTTTGAAGGTATGATGCAAGTTATCTTCTTTCACTCTCGTATATGAAATTTACCATATCTGACTGGTTTATTTCTTGTAGATTAACCTTATAGGCATGGAGCTTATGAAGAGGATTTCAAACACGGACCAAGAGACAAGAGAGTTGCAGGCCGATGTTGATAATTGGAGAGCACAATATGATAGCTTAAGGATTGACATGGATGCTTTAGAAAAGGAAAGGAGTAACTTGAAGCGGCAGATGAGACTCATGGCAGCAGAACTAGCAGTGGAGAGGGCTTCTTGCAGTCAAGCTGATAAAGATAAGAGTGTTCTAGAGTCTTCATTCGCGAAGCAGCTGTCCCGTGCCTCAGAGGAGATTAGAGACTTAAAGAACTTGTTGGGGCAGAAGGAGGAATACTCAGGCGAGCTCGTGCAATCACTCACTCGTACTCAAGAAGATCTTAAGCTCAAACTTTAGAGGAGTCGATTGTTCCATTAAGGGTTGCCCATGAAGCTGCGGAGGCGGAGAAGGACGGGTTGAGAGCTGAGCTTCAAATGTGGGCAAAGGATTATGAAGTTTTGGAAGAGTTGGTTGTTGTCGACGTGAGTNGTTGCTCCCGCTCCTTCTGCCTCTGAAGTCAACCCCTCTCTTGAAAAGATCTAGTTGGTTTATCCCTTTTTTCTTTTTCTTTGTATCAATTGGTGGTTACCCCCAGTCCCATCGGGGGTAAATTTGGATTTCCTTTAAGTCCCCAAATGACAACTTAGGGGCACCCCAATGTATATATAAAAAATTTATACGGCTAAGTATAAGTTAATACATAGTTTTAGCCGTTTTAATATATAAATGTTAGTTCGACTTTTGTTGAGTTTCTGTTTTACTCTTTAAGTCTTTTGCATGCTTCATTTTTCGAGGTTTTAATTTTACCTTTGAGTCTTGCATGTGGAATGCTTTAGACTACTCGTACCTTTTTTATAATAGGCACGGTGTCATATTAAATGTTCGCCTTTTTATAATAGGCATAATTTATGGAAGAGGGCCCTTTATAATTGACATGAAAAAGACGTCTCAACTTCATGATAATGCAATAGAGTGATAGGAATTTTACACATGTTTAAGAATGTTTCCAAGGAAAGTTTTTTGTTTGAACATGACATTTTACATGTGTTTGATTATCGTCTAAAACTCACGTTTGAAATTGTTTTTGTTTAACAGATTTGATATACTCTTGTATTTCGTAACTGTTTTTCATAGGTAACAGTTTTTCGATATTAATACAAGGAAACAACTGTTTTTTACTAGTAACAGTTTTTATAAAGATTGGGGTTTTTACCCGCAACTGTTTTGGAAACAGTTTTCTAATAAGTACGAGGGAAATGTTTTCTTATTCGTAACTGTTTTTATTTGATAACAGTTTCTTGAACAAATACAAGGATTTAGATCTTTCATCTATAACTGTTTTATTTGAGAACAGTTTTTTGAATGAGTACATTGATGATGATCTTTTACCCCTAACTATTTTTGTTACAACAACTTTGCATAAAGATGTACATTTCANAGTTTTTTTAGATGATGACTGCTTAACCCTTTTAAAACATCCATCAGAAAGTGTAACCCTAGACCGGGAATTGTGTTATTTCCTTGCATCTTTGCAGGTCTAATATCATCATCTGGTGATGGGTTAGCTTTGTGCCTATCATCTAAAAAGTTAGTAAAATTTGTAAATGTTCAAAATAAAATCGAACGTGTGATACCTGACGGTGGGTATTCTTTTCTTCTACAAGTAATACTTCTTTAGATGGATGGCATTCCAACTTGTTGTTAGAACGTTGTCGTCCATAGCTTCCAACTCATAGGCACCTTTCCCATCTATGCCTCGGATTTTGTAAGGTCCTTTCCAGTTTGGATTTAGCTTTCCTGCACCTGCTTCTTTTGTTGATTGAAAGACTTTTTTGAGGACTAAGTCCCCAATTTTAAAGTACCTGAGATGAGCTTTACGGTTGTAATCCGTATCAATGCTGCTTCTCTCCGCGGTTCGAGCAGGTCCATGTTGGTCCTTAATTCGTCGTCATTTANAAGTCCCCTGTATCTTATTTACTACCAGTTGGGAGTCGCTGTTGATCACAATTTGCTCGATTGAGAGCTCCCGTGCGTGTTCAAGCCCTGCAATAACAGCTTCGTACTATGCTTCATTGTTAGTGATAGGATAACACTTTATAGCTTGCCGTGTCTTTTCACCCGTGGGTGATATCAAGACTATGCCTAAGCCGGCGCCTTTTATATTTGAAGAACCATCGGTGAACAAGGTCCGTAGGCCTGGATTAACACTGTTAAAGAGTTGTAACTGTTTTTATACTTCAGATACAATGTTATTACTAAAGTCAGCAACAAAATAAGCTAGTATTTGAGACTTAATTGCAGTCCTAGGCTCATAGATTATTTCATGCTCACTTAATTCTATGGCCCACTTGGCTAATCTTCCTGACAATTCCTGTTTATGCAGAATATTTCTTAAAGGATATAAGGTCACAACGGTGATTGGGTGGCATTGAAAATAGGGTCGTAATTTTCCAGATGCCATTATTAAAGCTAAGACTAACTTTTCCAGATGTGGATATCTAGTCTCAGCATCTAGCAAAGTCTTACTTACATAATAGATAGGTGATTGTTTACCTTTCTCTTCTCTTACCAATACTGCACTTACAGCAGTTTCTGAGACAGCCAGGTAGATGTACAATCTTTTCCCCTTCTTTTGGCTTTGAAAGCAGTGGTGGTTTCGATAGATAAATCTTTAAGTTCTTGAGGGCTTGCTGACATTCTTCAGTCCATTCAAACTGATTCTACTTTTTGAGAACTGAGAAGAATTTAAAACTTTTTTTTGCGGAAGATTTAGAAATAAACCTACCCAAAGCTGCTATTCTCCCTGTCAGTCTTTGAACTTCCTTTTTATTTGTTAAAATATCAGGTATTTCCTCTATAGCTTTAATTTGAGCGGGATTTACCTCTATTCCTCTGTTTGACACAAGGAAACCCAAAAATTTACCTGATTGCACTCCAAAAGCGCATTTCTCTGGATTTAACTTCATATTATACCTGCGTAGAATATCAAAAGTGGTAGAAAGGTGATGGAAATGATCTTCCGCCTGTGTTGACTTTACCAGCATGTCATCAATGTAAATCTCTATCTTTTTTCCAAGATGTTCTTGTCACTAGCCTTTGATAGGTGGCTCCAGTGTTTTTTAGGCCAAAAGGCTTGACTTTATAACAATAAGTCCCCCTTTTCGTGATAAATGAGGTTTTTTCCTCGTCTAAAGGATCCATTTTAATCTGATTATAACCAGAATATGCATCTAGAAAGCTTAATAGTTCATGACTTGCGGTGGCATCAATCATTTGATCTATATGAGGCAATGAGAATGAATCTTTGGGGCATGCTTTGTTTAAATCAGTATAATCTACGCATACCCTCAACTTGCCATTCTTTTTAGGTACTACCATGGTGTTTGCTAGCCAATTAGGGTACGTTACCTCTCGTATCGAACCAATCTTCAAGAGTTTTTGTACCTCTTCGTCGATCACTTGGTTCTTGAATGGTCCTTGCTTTCTTTTCTTCTGCTTAACAGGTATGAATGATATATCTTCATTTAGTTTATGAGTCATCACTTCTGATGGGATGTTTATCATATCTGAGTGGGACCACGCAAAGCAGTCTGCGTTAGCCTTTAAATAATCAATTAACT
>ML407939.1:1924-27747 GCA_005239525.1 Nicotiana knightiana | reverse complement strand
TAAAGCTAAAGCTAACTTTTCCAGATGTGGATATCTAGTCTCAGCATCTAGCAAAGTTTTACTTACATAATAGATAGGTGATTGTTTACCTTTTTCTTCTCTTACCAATACTGCACTTACAGCAATTTCTGAGACAGCCAGGTAGATGTACAATCTTTCCCCTTCTTTTGGTTTTGAAAGCAGTGGTGGATTCGATAGATAAATCTTCAGGTTCTTGAGGGCTTGCTGACATTCTTTAGTCCATTCGAACTGATTCTGTTTTTTGAGAACTGAGAAGAATTGAAAACTTTTTTCGGAAGATCTAGAAATAAACCTCCCCAAAGCTGTTATATTCTTCCTGTCAGTCTTTGAACCTCCTTTTTATTTGTTAAAAAATCAGGTATTTCCTCTATGGCTTTAATTTGAGTGGGATTTACCTCTATTCCTCTGTTTGATACTAGGAAACCCAAAAATTTGTCTGATTGCACTCCAAAAACGCATTTCTCTGGATTCAAATTCATATTATACCTGCATAAAATATCAAAAGCAGTAGATGGGTGCTGGAAATGGTCTTGTTCTTGTGTTGACTTTACCAACATGTCATCGATGTACACCTCCATCGTTTTTCCCAGATGTTCTTGGAACATCTTGGTCACTAGCCTTTGATAGGTGGCTCCGGCATTTTTTAGGCCAAAAGGCATGACTTTATAACGATAAGTTCCCCTATTCGTGATAAATGAGGTTTTTTCCTCGTCTAAAGGATCCATTTTCATCTGATTATAACCAGAATATGCATCTAGAAAGCTTAATAGTTCATGACCTACGGTAGCATTAATCATTTGATGTATATGAGGTAACGGGAATGAATCTTTGGGGCATGCTTTGTTTAAATCAGTATAATCTACGCATACTCTCCACTTGCCATTCTTTATAGGTATTACCACGGTGTTTGCCAACCAATTAGGGTACGTTACCTCTCGTATCAAACCAATCTTCAAGAGTTTATGTACCTCTTCGTCGATCACTTGGTTCTTGTATGGTCCTTGTTTTCTTTTCTTCTCTTCGAGTGGGGCTTAGACTCGTGCCTATATACACTTTCTGCTCAGGTTTTTGTTTAGATAACGGAACAGCTTCGAGCTCCTCCGTAATTGTTTTGATGTTCTCATCTTCCTCTGGTTCATGAATGACGTCCGGTCTGGAATCCGCATCTGTGTGGTATAGTACACCTTCCGTGGTAACTTGACTCTTCTTCTCGTAAGTATTTTCTTTCGTGCCTGTTTCAGCAATAATATCTTCCGTACCTATTTGGGCAGTGATTTTTTTTATGTTTGTTTGGGCGGTGTTACCTGTTTGGGAGATTTCCTTATCTCGTAATTCTTCCACCTCTATTTTCTTGTTGTAGTGTACCACATAATTTATATTTTTTGCGGTCTGCTGATCTCCTTTGATTTGTTGAATTCCCCATTCAGAGAGAAATTTAATTACCTGATGCAACGTGGAGGGTATCGCTTTCATGTCGTGGATCCATGGCCTTCCAATGATCACGTTATAAGCCATGTGAGTATCAATGACTTGGAACCTAGCTCTTTTGATCACCCCCTCAGCAAAAGTGTCAAGCTCAATTTCTCTTTTTGTTATAACCATAGAGTTATCAAATCCGGATATGGCTCGTGCTTTTGGGATTACTTGATTCCCAGTAGCATTTCTTCCAAGACTCTTAGAAAAATGATATTGACTGAACTGCCTGGATCAATCAACACTCTTTTCACGTTAGTGTCATGAATAAGTAGAGATATTACCAGAGCATCATTGTGCGAAAGCATTAATCCGCTGCTATCTGCGTCATCGAAGGTTATATCGTCTTCTCCACGAGCACATTTCTCGTGTGTAATTGTGAACTTTGTGNTGTTTACCTTTATCACTAAACAATTCTGTTAAATAGCCCTGTTTTAACAAATTTTCTACTTCACCTTGTAAAAATCTGCAATCCGCAGTTTTGTGCCCATGATCATTGTGAAATTCACACCAGTGATCTGGGTTTCTTCTATTTGGATTAGACCGCATCTCTTTGAGCCACTTAACCTTGTCTCCCATGTTCTTCAATATTGAGACAAGTTCAGTAGTACTTACGTTAAAGGTATGATCCCCAATTTGAGTACTACATCTAGGTCGTTCATCTCGATCTTTTCTGGATCTAGACGAGGATGAGATTACATCTCTTCCTTGTAGTCTATAGTCCGACCTAGTGTTTTCGAACCTGGGGCGGATATCGCGTCCCGAGGGTCCTAAGTAAGGATCATACCTATTTTTACCTGATCTCCTATCTGATTCAGGACGTCTGGATCTGGAATGATCTTCATCTCTCGAACGAGCAATGATATCTTCTTCTATTCTGAGTTTAGTGTTGTACCTGTTATATACATCGTTCCATGTTGTGGCGGGGAATTCTCTTAGATTCTCCTTAAGTCTCCTGGTGGCTTTTGAGCTTTTGAGCTTTTATCGTTCAAGTTGCTTGCAAATGCCATGGCTGCCCAATTATCAAGCACCCTGGGTAACTGCATTCTTTCTCGTTGAAACCTATCTACGAACTCTCGGAGTAGTTCCGTGTCTCCTTGTTTTATTTTGAATATGTCTTACATTCTCTTCTCAACTTTTTGTGCACCAGAGTGTGCTTTTATAAATGAATATGCAAGATCAGCAAAAGAGTTAATAGAATTTTCAGGGAGAAGAGAATACCAGGTTAGAGCCCCTTTGATAAGTGTTTCCCTAATTTTTTTGACAAGGACTAATTCAATCTCTTGTTTCGTTAAGTCGTTGCCTTTTACCCCAGTTGTGAAAGCGGTCACATGGTCGCGTGGGTCAGTTGTTCCATCATATTTGGGAACGCCAGGAATTTTAAACTTCTTGGGTATAGGCAAAGGTGCCGCACTTGGCTTCCACGGTTGTTGAGAATATCTATCAACATCGATGCCTTTGATGACAGGTGGTACACCAGGAATTTATTCGATGCGATCGTTCTGCTCCTTCATCTGCTTCTGTATGGTTAACAGTAGAATTTGTAATTCTGAGTTATTAGATATACCTGGTCTCATTTCGAGAGATTCACTAGGAGTATCTCCTCTTCCTGAGTTTGCCAACCCAGATTGAGGATTTTCCATGGTGATGGTGTTATTGGGGGGTGGCGTTGGCGGTGTAGGCAACGCTGCTGGTAATCCTCTCGCAAATTCTTGAAAAGCTTGGCTCACATGCTCTGCAATCATTTGCTTCACATGATCTTGTTCCACAGTTTGATCATTATTACCATGGTTGTTATTGGATCTTTCTGGGGATTGTTCCCTCGAACCACGTGGGGTTCCTGAAGGTGATGGAACCGGAGTTCCACTTCTTTGCTGGTTGTTGTCATTGGGGTTTGACATAATTCAAAGGATATCACTTGGAAAGTAAACAAAGATTATCAGTTTCCCGATAACGGAACCAATTTGTTTAACCAAAGAATTAGACCCTTTGACTAAAGCTTATTTTTAATATGAATACGGGTTACTGATAATCAAGCTAATGGGAAAATGAATAATAAACAGTATTGCAGAAATAAAAGATCGATGTTGATTGTATTCGAGAATCAGATGCCTCTACAAGTTGTCCTCCCTTCCCGTATATAGGAAATTCTTATAACGTATGACTCCTGCTATGGTTACTCATTAATGACTAATTATGACATTAATGAGGCGTTACAAAGGATAACGGTAATAGGGATTCAGTTACATAACGTTCGAGTAATCAATTGTGAGTCCTTGAATCTTCCCGTAGCTTTGTCTAGATTCATTCTGACCGTGCCTCTCTCCCGTTTTGATCAAGTTGAATTTTTCGTGGCTGATAAGTTCGTGGGTTTACTGAACCGTGCCTCTTTGTACCGTACCTCTTCAAAGAGTTACGTCCAGCTGTCGTGTTTTCCTGTGTCCACGTGACTGGCTGAGTTGTCAAAAGTTGGCTTACGTGTGAAACTCTTTTTTACCAATACAATATATATATATTACAGTCAGATCTATCTATAACAACATCCTTATATAACAGTCATTCATTATAAAAGCCAAGTTTTTCTCAGAATTGATTTTTCAAGTTATATTTTACCTCTATATAACAGTGTTTACCTGTAACAACAATATCCATATTTATAGTAGAAAGCTCTTTGTAAAATTACTCATCTATAACAGCTGTATAAAATCTTTAAGATTTCTAATAGTAATTCTAAAAATATGCGCACAATATTTTTCATTAAACAAAGTTTCTATCTTGCATATAAGATATAAGATTTGAAGATTTGCATACATAATATCTTTTCCATTGGACAAATTCCAAAAAATATTTAGAAAGAAAATTTAAGTGTTAAGCTCTTAGATTATCTTCAAATGAAAGCTAGTGGATATTTTTTTGCTGAAATTTGGACACAAATATTCGCCAATTCAAGCATTATATCACTAGTAAGAGAATAAAATCTATGAAGCAGGATACAATTACAAAGTTCTTCATCAATCTTGAAAGAATTTATTTTTTTAGGTAGCTTTAAAATGTTTGCCTTAGAGTCTAAATCTTTATACGCTTAGTTATGAATTTATTAATAATCTATTATATTTCCAATATTTAACTAGTGCAATATGCATTTTTTTTTTGAGATTGTAAATGTGAATAATTTTTTAATTTTTATATGTAACATTAAACAAAGGAAATAATTGATTTTTGGATAACTTTTATTTATAACTGCCAAAAAATATTTATGGATCTTATTTTTTATATTTTATTTTTCCATATGATATTAATCTGAAACGGCTTTTTTTAAATATCAAAGTAAATCCTCGTATTTAACTTAAAAGTAACCACTTCCATGCCATTTTTTCATCGCAAGTTTTATCATTATCATTGCCATTGGGAAGGTATCCATGTGTAGCTCCAGGGTGTTGGAGAATGGACTTAGGGTTAGTATTACAATTAGTTAATTCACATGTAGAGAGTAGAGACTTTTCATGTAGAAGATTTTTGAAATTTATAGCTAATTTCGCACGGTAGATTATTTCATATAAAAGTATATATACAAATATATTTTGGGAAAACTATACAGTATAGCTTCTTTCAAAAATAATAGTGCACAATATATGTATTTTTTGTATGTTAATGTATAATCTTCATATATATATTATAATTTTTTTTTATATATATTTAACTATTAAATTTAATTATTTTTGACCGACCGACCAATATTCTATGAATCAATCGAGAGAAAATTTGAAGCCTTAAGGAAAAGAAAAAAAAATGAAAAATATCACTTTTGACCCGCAACAAAAACTATTTACATTTCATAATCACAAAAATATATAAAATTTATATATTTTTTGTATATACTAGTCAACCCTCTTTATAAAAATCTAGTTTATCTCAGATTTACTTTTGATATAATAGCTTATAAAGGCACAGAGAGATACTATCGTGAAAGGCACTAGTTTTACATTGCTATCGGTGGGGGTATGGTATTGTGTTCTTGATTGGTTGAAGAATTCAAGACTCGATCAAGCACACATGATCGAGAAAGTCGACAAGATATCTGTCATAGTGCTTCTTGAATTTATTGTTTAATAATATTTTTATAATAATCTTAAAGGCTACATATGATCGGCTAATTTTTTTTAAGAAGAATTTCATATTAGATAAAATTATCAATTAATTATTTTTTTGAATTAAATTCACTAAAATTTTAGCTATTAAGTCGTTTGTTATTTGGAATGTATAGAGCTCCTAAAATTTGTTAATTCAAAATTAAGTAAGATTTTAGCTTTTATGAAATTTTGCTTTTGCATTCTCTTTGTTGTTTGTGAAGTTCTTTTTAATCGGTCATGGCGTTTATTTTAGTACAATTACTTAATATTTTTTCATACAGACAATTAAATTGGTAGAAAGTGGCAAACCTTTAAAACTTTATCTTAGGCCCCTCATAGAAAAGAATCTGTCTTATTTAGATTTTCTGATAAATGTGAAATAGATTATTAAGATTTCATTTAGATATTTCTACTTTCGTACATTGTTTAACAAATTGAATCATAATATAGCATAAATAATAATGGAAGAAACTTCCACAAGAGAGAGTGGCTAGAGGTAGGGCAATTCATCATATCAAAGAGATACTAATTTAATTGCAGTTTAGTTATTGATCTAGCTGAAATCGAAACATACTTTTTTTTTAAAAAGAAAAACTAATTGTTTAAAAAAACTATGTGATTTAATAAAATTTTAATATTCATGGAGATAGGTATACATGCCATGCGAGACTAGTCTTTCTATATAGTAGAAAAAAAGTCTAGAATTTTCATCAATCAAAATTTAATTTTCCAAATCATTGGTTCGTATATGAACACTGGAAAATTTTCAGTCGGAAATATTAGTTATTTCGATGGTTGATCGTTGACAAAAAGTTTCGACTATTTATTTTCTGACAGCCACTTTATTGCCGATAATTCGTTGGCGCTCTTGGGTTTCGGATGGATTACGCCGTCGGAAATCCGAGTAATTCCCGTAGTGCTTAACACTTGAAAGCATGTGCCTCATTCATTATTTACAATTCTTCCAATCATATATGTAAATATACGTGATAATATTTAGAGCCCGTTTGATTTAGTTAATTAAAAGTATTTGATAAATATTAAATATTGATAAAAAAATTTAAGGGTCATAACTACTTTAATAAATAAGCAATTACGTATTTGAATAAAAATATTAAAATTGATAGTAAACAATTGAAATATTTGGTAAAAAGGTACTAATAAGAATCTTTTATGTTAAAATGACATAAATATTCTTAAAGTTGTTAACACTAGTAAAGAGATGATTAATTATAAGATTTTTATATGATTCAAATACAAATTAATATATTTCTCAATTTACTTGTAGTTCTAAATTGATTAGATAAAATTCTTGTTTATAATCATATTTTATTAATTCATAAACTAAAATAATTTGAATAAAATTTAATAATAAATTTATATTTAAATATTACATAAAATATTCGTTTAGAAAATTAAAAAATTCGATTCTAATTAATTTAAATTCTCATATTAAAAATATCTTGAGCTGTCATATCACATCATGGTAGACAATTCAATAAAATCTGTCTATTTGATTAACTTTCGTTATTTAAAACATGTTAGTTTCTACTTACAGTTTGGATGGTTGTTCTACGTCATTTCATAATGTATCGTATTGTATTGTATTGTACTGTATCGTTTGATGAATATAATGTTTGGATAAATTGTATCATTTGTCGTTGTTTCATGATACCACGCACCAGCAATGAAGAATAAATTTATAATATTATAAAGAAAAATTATGATACGGGGTAAATTTATTATATAAAAAAGGGTAAATGATAAAATAAAATTATTAATTATAGTGAAGGGTCATGAGATGAGAGAAAAAGACAAGATAACGATGCGACCACACCAAATCGGTCGTTACATAAAGTGACACATTTCGTCGTTACGTAACGACGAATTTAACGATACGATAGAATAAAATTTATGTAACAACCAAAATAAACGTCGTATTTAAAGTAACAATACGAAACAGTAAAATAGCTAACGACCATCCAAACAAACTGTTATCTATTGTATTGTATCGTATTGTTACTTTAAATACAATGTTTGTTTTGGTTGTTACATAAATTTTATTGTATCATATCGTTAAATATGTCGTTAGGTAACGACAAAATATGTCACTTTATGTGACGATCGATTTGGTGTAGTCGTGTCATTACCAAATCTTTTTATCTCAATATAACCCTTCATTATTATTAAATAATTTTATTTTATGATTTGCCCTACCTTTTATATAGTAATTTTACCTGTATTATAATTTTTCTTTATAATATTGCAAGTTTATTCTTCATATTGTTGGTATGTGATACCATGAAACGATGGTAAACGTCACAATCTATCCAAACATTGTATTCATCAAACGATACAACACAATACAATACGATACGATACGATACGATATGATACATTATGGAACAATATGTAACAACCATCCAAACAAGCTCTTATCTACCTTATTTATTTTCATAATACTGTATGAAATACATATAAATATACCAGTAGACAAAGGGCACCTTGGAATTAGTTGCAAAACAAAAGGATACACTAGAAGAATTGGCTTATAAACACTTTGGTATTTATCAAATATGTAAATAAGCTTAAAGATATTTATAAACTGGTCAATTTATACGCTTAGCCAAACACCCTCTTAAGCTTACACCGACTTTAAAAGAGTTTTAACTTCTGTACAAGATAAAATTCTATTTATGTTTTCAGGTTATGAACGTCACTATAGTAATTTTAATCTGGTAACTTTAGAAATGCAGTCACTAACTCGATTTAATCTGTTAACATACACCAATATAATACTGTAAAGTGTAAACTTATTTCACGACTTTTGCGTAAAAGTTAAACCCAATTTTAAATTGTTCCCCATCAAAGGGTCATCGTCGGATGTAATCAAATAGTGGCTATAACATTGATAATGAGAAGACATAGAAATAATATGTAACAAAAAAAAAGAAGAGAAATCTATACCAAAAGTGAATTATTCCTCCTCATAATTAATAGCCTGTTTGGTCAAGCTTTTTACCATGCCAAAAGTGTTTTTTTCTTAATTTGAAGTGTTTGACCAAGTTTTTTTTGAGAAAAAAAAAGTGCTTTTGGCTAGAAACAGAAGCAGTTTTGAAGAAGCATAAAAAAATAGCTTCTCTCAAGAAGCAGAAGCAATTTTGACTTTTTTTCCTTTCAAAAATACCCTTTACAAATATTATATATAGCCAAATAACCATATTTAGTTTAAACTATTAAATAATATAAAATGACTTTTGGGATGAACTTTCATATTTATTGGATGACTTTTTTATATATTTAAATTATCTTGAAAGAATAAAGTACTTTTTAATTTTATTTTTATATTTTATTTAACTAAAATGAAAAACTTATTTATTATCTTCAATTATAAATATTTAAAATATAAGTATTAACTATTAAGCAAATCTTTTCATGTCCTTATTTGTAATTTGACACTTAAAAGTATTTTTTGAAAAGTTTGGTCAAACATAAATTATTGTTCAAAAGTGCTTTACAAATTGATTAGCCAAACACAAACGGCTTTTCTTCAAAAATAATTTTTCAAAAAGCACTTTTGAAAGAAACACTTCTCGAAATAAACTGATTTTCCCGACTCTGCCAAATAGGCTATAACAACTAGATAACAAAAAGTATGACCTTAATTGCACGGCCTTCATGTAAAGAGATATAATTATGACAACATGTTTACTGTACTATATAATAACTATAAGTATACTTGAAATTAATTTTAGATTATATAAAACCATAAACAAGAATGTAGAGAAAAGGGATATCCAATTCTACCAGCAATAGATTCTAACCTAAACACTTCATACCCATGACCCATCAGACAATGTCAAATAAGGCCATTACTTTAATAAATGAGTAGAGAAGAGAGGATTTGATGACAGAAAAGATGATAGAAAAATAAAATTATGGAGATGGAGCCCATCTTCTTGTTCCTTTCCTTTTTGTGTTCAGGAATGTAGATATCACCATCGGCATAATAGAAGGGTCTACTCATAAAGGGACTATAGTCACAAGCTCTATTTTATCTAATTAGGAAAAGTATACTCCAACAAGACTCTTTTTACGAAAGAAATAGAAACAAAAAACAGTTAAATCTATGACTATAGATTTTTTTGTTTTGGGATAGTGGATAATACACCGTAACGGAATACACGACAGACAAACTTCCAAGAAGTCAATATATTTGGTGCATAAAGTATTTCGTATCTACGTATGGTCTGACGAGAAACAGTTCTTCTAGATTGGTGATGTGGATAACCTACCCTAATGCAAGTAATAGCGGCTACTCCTATAACTCCGATCGTTGACCTATCTATAGGTCACATATAAACCAATTTAATTACCGTTGTTCTAAAATTCCTCTTCAAGATGACAATATCCTCGTGAAGTCTTTTCTTGAAGAGAAATGATATGGACATCGTAGAAAAAATAGAAAATGAGCCTTCTTATTCTTTTCGAATTGCTCCAGTATGATGATGGACATGGAGGGGGGGGGGGGGGGGGGGGTGTAAGAGAAAATGCAACACAATAGAAGAGTACATATTGTTTTAATTTATAATATGGAATCTTAAAAGAACAAGAATTTGATGTATAGTAGGCAAAAATATATTTTGAAATTTTTGATTTTTAATATGTCAAGATCATGATTATTATAGATATCATTAAGATAAATTTAATAGAGTTTGGTAGGAAGTGACATCAATTTTGTCCCATGCAATTGACACACTTCGAAGTCAAACAGGGCTGCTGAGGAAACGTTAGATTAACTAGGAGTTTCCACGATATTTGGTTGAAGCGAAAATTGGCCATTAATACTAACCAATAATATGTAGCATCATGAACTATAAATCATAAGAAAATATTTTTTTAAATATTTAAACCAATCAAATATGAAAAAATTAAAAAATATTTTTCGAAAAATATTTTTTTTCGTACCAAACACATTATAAAATTGAAAAAGTTCGGACTTGTATTTGGGCAAAAATTGCATTTGAAGAAAAGGTTTAAATTTGAAATGTTTCTTCTATATTTCAAATACTGGTTTCGTCCCCGTTTGGATTGGCTTATTTTAAGTGTTTTTCAGCTAAAATAGCTTTTAAGTCATTTTGTACTGTTTGGATAAAGTAAAAAAAGTACTTTTAAGCACTTATTTTTAAATTAAAATGATAAAAATAAGCTAAAAGCCAAAAATTAGAATTCTAACTTATAACTTTTGACTTAAAAGTAACTTACAACAAGCTCGTCCAAACGGACTCTTAGTTATTTTTCCGATAATGTAACCATTGTCAGTAAATAATAATAACATTTCATTATTAGTTCTAGTAATTATCAATATTGAAATATGATTAATGGTCAAACTGGAGAATCTGACCACGAGATTCCGTGCTGTGCCAAATCCAGAACTGAATTTCTTTATGTCTGTATCTGTACGTATCCCATAACAGTTACTCCTATTATTTAGTGAATAACTTCCTTATTCAAACCCCATTTCACTTCTTTTCTCCTTCCATCATCGCCAGATATTTATATCCCTTTTTGCTATGCCTTTTTAGTCATCTTTTAGTTCATTTCTGGTGAAGAAGTGGGGCTCTGAGTGATTGTTTTTTTGTGGGGTCTGAAACAGTTGATTCTTTTCTTGGTTGGTTTTTCCCTTTTGTTTGGAAGTAAGTTGAACTAAATTTCTGGATACACATTTCTCTGTTCTGTTGTTGCCGTTTGTTTTCATTTTTTTTTTTTTTGACTGATTCTTCACACCTGTTGACTTCTGAACATGGTGAGTGTCCATGTTTTGAGAACCAAAGAAATAATTGGTGAAATCCTTGTATTTTTATGTGTTTTCTTAGATTGTTGTTCACTTCCTTTCTGAACTCAGCCTTTTGATTTTGGTTAAAAAAAAAAAAAAAAAAAAAAAGGAATCGATCTGCAGATTTCCCATTTTACAGCAATGAATAAGGGATTATATTTAATTAATCTGTTCAATGATCAAAATTGAATCTTTAAATATTCTTTTATCCTTGTCTGCTTTGTGTAGGATTTTTGGAGCATTTCCAAGTTGATAACACTTTCACCAGAAAGGGTTTTAAAGATGTATGTGGTGGAGAGCAAAGGAGGGGCTATTGTTTGCATGCTATTGTCTTTGTTTTTCTTAGGGACATGGCCAGCTTTACTTACTTTACTAGAAAGAAGAGGGAGATTTCCTCAACACACTTATCTTGATTATACTTTCACCAATCTGCTGGCTGCTGTTATAATTGCTTTTACCTTTGGTGAGATTGGAACAGGCACATTGGAAAAGCCGAATTTCCTTCCACAACTCTCTCAGGTTGGTGCCTTTCACATCCAACAACTTTGTATGTGTATGAACTGTGGAGATTCAAGGGGTTCAACTTTTAACTTCTTACCATTGATTTCATTGCACATTTGAAATTAAGGGTTCAGAATTTGAAATTTGTTAAATTTTTACTAATTTTTTGTATATTTAGTTAGTACGGAAATTACTAAACAAGGCCGGGTTCGACTCTGGTCGTATGAAGCACAGATGCAGGATGCCGACGTAAAATACTTGTAGATACAAACAAATGGAAATTTAGTGTTGTTAATGATCAGGTATGAATAGGTGCGTTACAAAAGAAGAAAGAGAAAACAAATACTATCAAGTTAGATGAGTTAATTTGACTCGACACGGAGTTAAGAAAAAAAAGAAAACCTTTTGAAACTTATTGTCTTAAAAGCTTGCCATGTGGTTATAAATCCTTATAATTAAGGAAAAAATAAAAAATTTAAAGTTAAATTATTTTCAAATTTAGAAATATATCATTTATTTTGGAACAACCTCGTCTAATTTGAAACGGAGGAACCGATTGATTTGGAGTATTGAGGCTATAATATGGTGCAAAGAGTGTGTTTTAAGTTTTTAGCCGACAATCTGGTGAAAATTAGTTAGAAATAGTAAATAGGATTGAATAATTGGTCAGTCCTGGGATCTATGTTAGTCGAACTCCTAACCGTTTTTCTTTATAATCGAGAAATCCATTGTTCCAGCTTGGAAAGGATTAGTATATACAATAAATAAACCACCAAATCATGAACTTTTTTATATTATCACTAGACAATTGCGTTTGAGTTTGGACTAGTTAGAGTATTTAATAAAACTAAATTTTACTTTAGTATAGTAGATCCTGTGGAACCAATCAGTCCTGTTAGGTCAGAGTGTTTATTTTCACATTAAAGGTGGTGGTATAAATTAGTTCTGGTTCATTTGGTATTTCATTGCTTGTCATACTCTGAATACTATGTAGTCTATTTGAGTGAAAGTGATTTTAATATGTGACACTTTACCTAGAAGTCTTGGATTGGAAAATTAACAATCTAATTTTGGCATTTGGTGGAACTTATGGAGGAATTTCTATGTTGCTTAGCTTCTATTTAGTTAAGTACAAAATAGATGTTGCAAATTTGCGACTTGAGAACATGGGGATTACCTAAGTTGCTCGGATACGACAGTTTAGGTGTTGCACCCGTGTCGACACGACACTAGTATGGGTGTGGGTATGGGATCCGTACAGGATTTAGTCAAACAATTTTGGGTACTTTGACCACGACGAACAGAAACATTCAAAACGAGATACAATTTGATTCCCAAAATCAGAAACAAAACTAGGGTAAATTTGAAGAAAATAACATGCCTTATCTAGGAAATCAATCCTTTACCTTTTTACAACTTGAGAATAAAAAATAAATCCACACTTTATAAGTTATACGTAAGCCTTCCACAAAATTTCTCATAATTTAAAGATATTTTTATAATGTTGAATTGTTTTTAGCCGGATCCCTGCACACGCATCTGTACTAGGATTTGTATCCCGAATCTTAGAATTTACATCTCGAAGGATCCGACCTCTGGATCCGTACCCATGTCCGAGCAACTTAAGCGATTACAACAAGCCTACAGGACTGTTATTCTTTTCCAAGAGTAACATTGGTTTCTCTGGCATCTGTGATAGTTTCTTCTACTTTTCTTGCTTTAACTTCATCTCTGCCAAGAGATCATTTCTACTGAAACATTGAAGACTTTGTGCACAAATTGTGCAGGATAATTGGCCCAGTGTTGTGTTTGCAATGGTTGGAGGGGTGGTCCTCAGCATTGGAAACCTTACAACTCAATATGCTTGGGCCTTTGTTGGTTTATCAGTTACCGAGGTCGTCTCCTCAAGCATTACTGTTGTTATAGGTATCAATATCATTCTAACTTCACTCGTTCGTTTTGAGATGACATAGTAATTGAATGTCCTCTAAGGAAGCAGCATTGGTAGTACCATAATTTGTTTAAATTTGGCACCTTTTGCTTTGGTTATGACAGGAACAACCTTAAATTACTACCTTGATGACAAAATTAACAAAGCGGAGATTCTATTTCCTGGGGTTGGATGCTTCTTGATTGCTGTTTGTTTAGGCTCTGCTGTTCATGCATCCAATGCAGCTGATAACAAAGCAAAGCTCGATAGTTATTCAAATGACTCTAAAGATGGGATCCGGTATGCATCAATATGAGGACATATGCAACACTTAATTATTCTTAACGCATTATTTTCACATCTTTGCAAAATATGGAATGACATGACATCTCTCTTTTTCATTCATTAAAAAGTACATGAAGGATGGCGGTATTTTTTGTCTGAGGTTCATATTGATATCATGGCAGTGTTGATAATGTCTATATGCCTAGAAGAAGAAGGATGTCATATCCCACATTGTATATAGTATTTCACCATTATCTCTGGAAATTGATGTTGATTTTAGTTGAACCTTTGGCAGGGCTAACAGTATTACTGACTCCAAACAAACAATTACACAGAGAGGTACTATAAGCTGAAAACTGAAGTTTCATTTCTTTACCATCTTTTAGATCCATAGCTATATACGTTTTTTCTGAAAAGAACTAATTTGAGAGTACTAAAAATTCCACAGTTGGTGCAATAGATGTGGAAAAGGGAGTTTCTTCCACAGAGAAGGCAAAATTTGGGACTGCACTTTTCCTTATTGATCTTGAGAAGAGAAGGGCGATCAAGGTTGGCAATTCTTCTTGAATTACTTATCTTATGAAATTTTATTGTCGCTTCAATATTAACTGCTGCCTTGAAAATTTCTCTTGGTTTATGTTTAAGATGTAAAATATACTGTTGTAATAATGTCAATACAAATGTAGTGAAAGATGTCAGATTTGACTGTAGGTTGAAGGGAAAAGCGCATTCCATGTTTGTCACATTCTTGTGTTTGCTTGCTTGCAGATATTTGGGAAGAGCACTTTCATTGGCTTGTCACTGACATTCTTTGCTGGAGTTTGCTTTTCTCTTTTCTCACCAGCATTCAACCTTGCCACAAATGATCAGTGGCATACTCTAAAAGCTGGAGTTCCTCACTTGAGTGTCTATACAGCATTCTTCTACTTCTCAATCTCTTGCTTTGTCATTGCCATGATTCTAAACCTCATCTTCTTATACCGCCCTGTTCTAAATGCACCCAAATCATCTCTTAAGGCTTATCTTAATGATTGGAATGGTAGAGGTTGGGCTCTTTTGGCAGGACTTTTGTGTGGTTTTGGAAACGGTCTCCAATTCATGGGAGGTCAAGCAGCTGGATACGCAGCTGCAGATGCTGTTCAGGTTAGTAGTTTATATTCAGATTCAAGTGTACTTGAACAATTAATCAAAATCAACCATCCCTCAAATAGTTGGGATCGGATACAGTTAATCCTCTAGAAACCTCAAAATGTGCTACTCTTTGTCTAATCTTCAAGGTTGATGAAGAATGCTATGAGATATACTTTGATGTGAATTTATTCACTAGGTACAAGCAGTAACTTTTGCATAGACTCTCTATTTATATTAAGAAATTCACAAAATATTTGTAAATATCTAACTGCGAAGCCAAATATTGTTGCATATTAATTTGAAATTACGGTAGGAACCCATAAGCCTCAAATCCTGGATCCGTCTCTGGCTGCAAGTATGCTAAGTTGTTTGAAATGTTGCTGTAATTACAGGCGCTTCCCCTCGTGAGCACCTTTTGGGGGGTAATTTTGTTTGGAGAGTATCGAAGATCATCCAGAAAAACATATACGCTCCTAATAGGCATGCTATTTATGTTTGTAGTAGCTGTTGGAATACTTATGGCATCGTCAGGGCATCGCAAATAGTGCATCAAAGACAGTTAGAACCAAATAAATGATAATGCTGTTGTATATTGCTGTTATGTACATACATTGCTGTTTCTTGTTGAATAGAAGCACAGTTTACTGAAAACCTCTCATTGTACATAGGTATGATACATAGCACCTATTGCAATCAGATCTTATTGCATTTTGTATGCAAATCTTGATTTATTCTGCAATATCAGTGAAATCTTATTATCTGCTATCCAACTTTATGAACATTGATTTTGGTTGATACAACATTCTAGCCAGTGCCCATGAGTGAAATTCTTGAACACATTTTTCTGCCTATTTTTTTTTTGTCAAAATCACTTTAGATATATTTCAAAGGGCCTACCCTTTTTTTGGCAGGAAAACCTGCATAATTTTAGTAATATACTTTATCAAAAGCTACAGTATTTCTCATCACTCTCATCTCTGAGGGACTTTTACTTTTCACATTTTCATGTCGGTCTAACTTATTTCATGGTCTGATTATTTAAAAATATTTCATCAATAATTATTTTGAAAAGCAAATAACATCCAATATAAAGTGTTTAGTTTATACCGATACAAATATAATTCTAAAGTATTTTATAATTTTAAAAATCACCTAAAATGTTAGCTTAAAGAGCTATGGTGAGGGGATAACTAGAATTTTACTAAAACTTTACAAAATAATATTGAGTAGTATTTTCATTTTCGGAAGAGAATGTTATTGTCTAGCTGAGAGTCATTTTTTAATTTTAAATGTTTTGACAGTGATTATTTTCTTGTGCCTACAATTTTAAGGACCAGATACTTTGTCCCATATGAATTGATATTGTTTTCTTGATCACAAAGGTCAAAAGAGAAAAAACGTTTCTCCCAAGGTCAAGAGAGAACGTCTAAATTGTATGCACGGTCTAAATTGTATGCACGGACAGCATAATATATGCAATCAAGTTATTTATAAGATAATTATAACCAAATTTTTACGATAAATATTAATTAATAATCAAGTAAATATAATAAGCAATATACTATTAATATATAAAATTGACTTAGGGCCGTTTGGTTGCAAGAATAAAAAATAATAATCTCATGACTAAGTAGTTACCTTCCGAAATAAACAACAATGCAGCCAAATAATTTACAAATCTAAAAATCAAGTAAAGCAATAAAATCATCAAACGGTACGAATTACTCTATGTGCTTTTACTCTATGTGCTTTTACTCTCATCTTTACCTTGTAATATGATAAATGCAACGGCACTGCATCACTCTTCATGCTTTTACTCACATCCTCTTCATGCTTTACTGTCATTCTTACAAGATATTATAAAATGATAAAAAAACAATCAAGTGCACGACATCATTCTTCGTGCTTTTTGCTCTTCTTCACCAAGCAACAACAATAATTCAAAGTATCAAGTAAGGTGGGAAATCAATTTTAACTTCAATCGTGGTGTTATGATACATGAATTCAACTTCTAATATCCAAACAACTTCTAAGTAATAAATAAACACGGAAAATGTCAAAGAATAACAATCTAATTAAAACATAGAATGCACGGTAAAGAAGCAACATGGTACAATACGCCAATTTTCACCAGCATGCTTTAGCCCATGGCGATGCATATATACTCGTCACCTTGCATATACGCCGTCCTCACACGTAATTTACATACTACAACACATTTGATTATCAGTGACAAACTATTTTGTCATTTAAAAGTCATATTTCTTTTGTGACAAAAAATAATTTGTCAATCTTTCGTCCCGAAAACACCGTCACCAAAAGTATATAAAGACAATTTTGTGGTTCGTCACTAAATCAAATTATTTTAGGGACATTTCGTTCCCAAATGCCTAGTATTTGTGATGGATTTGTTCGTCAGAAAAAATATAAAATATTCGTCGTTAATAGCGTGTTTTTGTCACTAAAAAGATTATCAATGTTGACGAAACTACCTTGTCACTAATTATTTAATTTAATTAGTGACGATATTAATTGTCACTAAAGTTATATATATTTCATAGTTGAAACGACGCTATTTCCTCACTAAAGGCCACCTTTTATGTACAAAAAATATTTCGTCCCCAAATATATAAAATAGTGACAACTTTGCTTTTACAAGAATAATTTACAATTTGTAGCTGAAAATTGTTATGTCATTGCTAAAAATAATATTTTTTTACAAAATTTGTTACAACTAAAATTAACATAAAATACAAATCATTAAAAAGATGATTCACGGACAAATAATATTTTTGTCACTAAACGTGGCTAATTTATGATGAACATTTTATGACATTAAAATCCTTAGTGGTACTATTTATAAGTAGTATTTACCTAATTTCCCATTAATTCCAGAATTTATCATCTACTAAATGGAAATAACATAGTAAAAAATGGAAGGTAACAACAAAAATTCTCATCCATGATCGCATAATTCAAAATTATCTCATTACAAACTCTGTACACTAAAACACAGAAACAAAATAAAATTCATTCAACAACATGAGGTCGAATCGAAACACAAATAATTTTAGTAATAAATTAAGAAAGACAAAGGTATGTTGCTTCCTCAATGCTAATGTTACCACTTGTCTGGTAACGTTGCTCTTGAATAAATTTAATCTTTCATGTGCCTGTTGAAGAGAAAATAATTTTAGTACATATTTTTTGATAACAAGATTTAGCAAAAAAATATTTTCAGACGCTACATATCATATTTTAAGTGGTGAAGCAAATAATAGAATGACAAATTAGTACTGGTTGAAAGATACTTACTGTTCGTTAGACAATAAATATTAATTCTTCTTTGACTGCAAATAAGCACAAGAATTGAGATGAAGAGATATAAAATTAAGAGTACATAATCTCTCAAAAATTAAAGAATAATAACAAATTTCTTCATACCTCTACAATAGAATTAAATCAATAAGAACCCACAAATACATACATGTAATATAGCATCTAGAGAAACCCAAATTTTTATTGCACTACAATTGAAAGAAAGAAATTTCATTTGAGAGACGCAACATAAACAAAAATTGAAGTAGAAATAATATTTCTTAACTTAGCTTGAGGATTTGTACCAAAGCGAAGGAGGCGCCAGAAGTCACGCGGATTTGATCTTTTATGTTGTTAAATCAACAAAAGATTTTGAAGAAAATTAAGCATTATCGAATAAGAGGATCTGTGACTGTCAAAGAGAAAAAAAATAAAATATTAATTGAAGAAATATAGCAGTTCTAACTGGTGAAATAATTTAATGGAGAAATAAATATCACGTAGGGAGTTAGGAGAGAAATGGGAGGCGGCACTACTCAACCAAAAAGAGGGATTTGAGAACATAAAAACGAAAAGGTGGAAAACTTGCCGCTACTTTTTTTCACAAAGTTGACAGAAAACTATCGCTAATTAAAAAATATATAATTTTAACAACCATAAAAACAAATTATTTCCATTTATAATAATAAATTTTTAGCTCACAAGCAAAACTACTAATTAAAAGTTTATTATGTTTACCAATGGTTAAATCAAATTATTTCCATTTAATAATTACCAATACTGTGGTTGTTGATTAAAAACATATCGCCAATTTTATAATTTTTATATTAAATTTTTTAAATTGATTACATTTAATTAAATTAAAGGCATTTTAATTATTTTAACAGAAAAAATTATTTGTACTTTATGGCAAATACACCAACTGTTTATTACTATCAGTTATGCTAATTTTATCTTGATTTCATACTTAAAATAACATCTTTTGCGCTTGAGATATTTTTCAACACTTGATCCTCATAATTTAATTATATGAAATGGCGGAGCTAAATATATTGAAGAAGTGAATCTTATTTGTCAAAAAATACGTTGTATAAGTATGCCAGAATAATCTCTTAACATGTGTGTGCGTGCGAATTGTCAAATACCCTTGATAGCTTTGTGTATTCAATCACTATGCTAGTTTACATTTTTCTAAATTCATTGTTAAAATTTCTGATTTTGCCACTACTTATAATTGTGTTCATTAGTTACAATATTTATTGTTTTAATTTAACTTGAGAAATTATAATAAACAACTTGAAACTTTTAAGAAAATCTAATTCTTCTCAAATACCGTCAACCACAAGTAAGGTTTAGAGATAACGGGGTATATATAGACCTTATATGAGGTAGAAAGACTATTTCCAATACCACCATACAAGGGAATTATAAAGTTTATAAATTTACTAAAAAATCAAGCAATAAATACAAATAAAAAATTAGGATTTTTAAAAATTGATTGTAAATACAACTTTATCCCGCCTATAATGTATATGTGAAAGATTTAAAAAATTAATTATAATTTTGTCATAGAATTTGAGATTTTATAATAATATTAGCTTTTATTGCATACATTATGCGCATATTATTTATATTTTAATTAAATAAACTTGACACTTTTCAATAAGGAACTAAATTGTGTTCGAAGTTTAAAAAATATCCTCAAAATTCTAAATATAAATAAATAATAAATAAAAAAAGAAACATTCTTAAAATTAACGTAAATAAAAGTCTAGGATACAATGGTTGAATGCAGCGCCAACACCAAATTTTTCTAAAATGCCAACTTCCTTAATAGGTGTCAAAACGCTCCCGAGTCATACAAAACCCGATCTGGACATACTCCCAAGTCCAAAATCATCATACGAATCTTTTGGAACCTTTAAATCCCGATTCTGAGGTTGTTTACTCAAAAATCACACTTTAATCAATTCTTCCAACTTAAAGCTCCTGAAATGAGAATTTTCTTTGCAAATCAACTCCGAACTTCCTGAATTTTAATTTCGACCACGAATGCAATTCATAATACCTGAAGTGAAGCTACTCAGGGCCTCAAACAACTGAACAACGCGCTAGAGCTCAAAACTACTGGTCGGGTCGTTACAGGTTTGTTAAGGGTGAACTGCCATTTAGGTACTTTGGAGTGCCCCTTAGCACAAAAAGTTTACCGATTATGCAATGTTAACCTCTTTTGGAAAAGATGACTGGTAGAATAACTACACGGACAACCAAATTTCTATCTTATGCGGGCAGAGTATAACTTATCAAAAGTGTACTATTTTCAATTCAGACATTTTGTTCCCAAGTATTTGTTCTACCAAAGAAGATTCTCAAAAAGATTGAAGCATTGCGTAGAATCTTTCTATGGAAAGGTGGTGTTGTCCGAGAAGGCACTAGTTGCGTGAGACAAACTATGTTATCCTAAGTCAGCAAGTGGGATTAATCTTATAGATGTCCAAATGTGGAACAAAGCAGCCATTGCAAAATTATTGTATAATCTACAAAAGAAGGGCACACCATAGATACAATGGGTACACATTTACTACTTGAAGCAAGGGCTAGTATGGGATACATATCCCAAGAAAACCTCATGGGTTATTTAGAAGATATTCAAAACAAAGAGATATGCTGGGGAGGTTGGGTACGACGGCACAAGATTCCAAGAAATGAAGAACTTCTCTATCAAAGCATTCTACCAAAAGTTACGTGGTGTATTTCCTAGGTGCCTTAGAGGAGATTAGTGTGTAACAACTATGGACGTCCTAAATGGCCTTTCTTGTCAGATTGGCTGCTTGGGGAAATTGGCTACTAAAGACAGACTTGCAAAGTGGGGAATGAATGTCGATATAAAGTGCCCTTTATGTTTGATTAAAAATAAGACAGTGTCTCACATTTTCTTTGAGTGCCAGTTTGCTTCTAACGTTTGGAACAAAATGCTTATGTGACGATCCGACTGGTCGTATTGTGTTCTAGAATCTCGTACCCCTAAATGAGACTTCATGTGATTGCTTTTACTAATTTATAGCTTGCAGGGACGGGTAGTTCGAGGGTTGGGGGAATTTGGGGTGGTATAGAAATACTTAGTTCCTTAAGATTGGCCTTAAAGGCCAAGTTTGACTCCGGCCAATATTTTTAGTAAACGGCCTCGGAATCAAGATTTGAAAGCTCCAATAGGTTCGTATGATGATTTAGAACTTGGGCGTATGTCCAAAATGGGTTTTGAATGACCCGTGAGCGTTTCGGCGCCAAATAGTGAAAAATGATTCCTTAAGTTCGAAAATTGAGGTTTGGAACGTGTTTTTGTGTTATCAAGATCCGAACGGAATTTCAAGTCCGGGAACAGTTCTGTCATGTCATTTATGAATTGCTCGCAAAATTCGGTGTCATTCTGAGTAGTATAGGCATGTTTCGGTATGTTGAAAGAGAATTCAACAACTTATAGTTCTTAAGTTGGATTTAGTTGGTTTTGGGGTATGATTCTAGGATTTAGTGTTGTTTCGGACGTTCCGAAGGCTCGTTAGAACTTGTTGGTATGTTTGAACGGGTTTCGGGTGGGCCCGGATGCCATTCGAACATCGCGCGAGGCAAACCAAGCTCTAAAAGAGCTGCTGCTGCATCAGATCTGGTGCGGCCCACCTGCGACCAGCCGTAGGTGCGAGACTGCAGGAGCGTTCGAAGCCTTGCAGGTGCGGGTTTAGAAGGGCTGCCCAATTTTCGCAGGAGCGGGCCTTTTCCTGCAGGTGCGAGCTCTGTTCCGCAGGCGTGACCTCTGGCCTTCTTCTCTTCTTCCGTAGGTGCGAGCACTGGCTCGCAGATGCGAGACCGCAGGTGCGTTCCTCAAGCCGCAGGTGTAAAAGTCTTGGAGGTAGTGAGGTTGTTTTAAATGCGGGACTTAGACATTTTTAGGCCATTTCTTTCACATTTGGACGATTTGGGGAGCTTTCACAGGGGATATTCGACCTAGCAATTGTGAGGTAAGTAATTTTTACTTTAAAGTGAGTTTAATACTTGAGTTTTGGGTAGATTAACACACAAAAATTAGTAGAAATCATGGGATTAGAGAAAAGCCTAGGGGTTTTGGCAAAAAATAAGATTTAATCAACAAACTTGTTATGGAATCATGCAAAAACTATATATTATTGATCCTTAGGTTATGGGTAACAATTTCTCTTGAAAATTTCCGGAATTCGAGCATGGGGGCCCGGGGGTACATTTTAGGATTTTGCAAACTAGGTTGAGATAATTATTTAAACAGGGAAAGTGTGGACTTTTGAACATAGATTGATTATTTATATAATGTTTGGCTAGTTTCGAGTTCTTGTGCGACGAATTTGGAGATTTGAGCGCATTCTTGACCCGGGAAGTAGGCTTGAAACGAGGTAAGTCTCCTTTCTAACCTTGTAAGAGGAAATTGTCCCCATAGGTGAAGTAATTAACTATGTGTCATTATTTGTGGGGACTACGTACGTACAAGGTGACGAGAGTCCGTGCGTAGTGATTATTGTTGTTATGTCCGGGTAGTTAGTTTACACCATGCCTTGTGAACTCTGTTAATTGAACTATATGCCTTGTGATCTCCTTGTATGTAAGCTTGTTTTCAAGAAATCCTAGAACTTGACGTTTTCAAACGAATTACTATTTTGGAAAAGGATTTAAGGAAAAATGTTGTGTTTTTGTGTGACCGCTTCACAATTTATATTCCGCGAGCGGAGTGATTCTTTCCACTACTCTCATGGGAGCGGGTCGTACGCCACGTCAGGTTAATAGATACATCTATGGTTCGCGCCGTTCGACCCTTCGGCAGTGCACATTTATTACTATGTTGGTTCATACCGTATGTCCTCGAAACATTATGCGCAAACTATTTGTTTGATATTTGTCATGACTGTTAAACTGTTAGATGTTTGGGAAGACAAATTGTAAAATGTATATTGGTGTTTCGCCACGTAAATAGTTTTGGTGGTTATGCTCAATATTCATTGTTTTACTGTTCGCTGTACTTGTTATTCATTTTAAATAATATCTAATTGTATTGTTTGGACCCTAGTAAGTGTCAAGTCGACCCCTCGTCACTACTTCTTCGACATTAGACTGGATAGTTACTGGGTACATATTTTTTATGTACTCATGCTACGCTCTGTACTTAATTGTACAGGTTCTGAGGCAGGTGCATCCGGGTATCAGTCTAGAGCTCGTCCTTGATTGCACTTGGTTGAGGCTTCACGGTGAGTTGCTTCTCCTGATGACATTCAGTAGCACTCTGGAGTCTTTCTTTTGCTATTTTTGTCTATATCCTCTCAGACAATAGTATAGTCCTTTATTTCTTTGATTCTACTCTACTAGATACTTGTAGACTTGTAACACTAGTTCCTGGCACACAGGTAGACTATTCTTTTGGTGATGTAATTGATTAAAGTTGATTTTTGATCTTTCTAACTTAATTGCCTTGCTATGTGTTATATTCTATGCGTATTCGCTAAATTATTTTTGAGATAAGAAAAGTATTTAATAGAAAACAAACTAGATTCACTAGATAATTAGTGTTGGTTTGCCTGATAATGGTATTGGGCGCCATCACGACCTGGATCAGGATTTGGGTCGCGACACTCCGATGGCAAGTAATAAGTCGACAAGCTTTCAGGTGGCCGGAGGAGTTGGAATGGATGGTAAACAATTGCAAAGGGAAGTCTGCCAGTTCTCACAGGGAAGTTGGAATTGCTATTGTATACCATATCTGGAAAGAGAGGAACTTGAAGACTTTTTCAAGGCAAAAGTACAAGTGTAGAAGTCATTGTTAGTACTGTCATACAAGAGATCTTCTACTTGGGAAGCTTTTTTTCTTTTATCAAATTATACTACTTGGATGTGTGCCTAGTAGCTATTTTATTTCTAATAAAGCATGTAACAAATAACGATGTTATCTCACATATAGTGAGATGATAAGATCTGGTTACTATTACATATATCCTATTACCAATCTTGGGTCTATTGAGCCCAATTTTGGTATCAACATTGAATCTACCCTTAAAGCGAACAAATTTAAAAATATCCAACTACACCATTGTTTTCCATATACTGTTTGTATCTGCATAGAGTTGTATAACCAATAGTTCATCATGCTTGAAATCCAATTAGTGCTCAACCTCAATGATAGTATACTGAATCTGTGATGTTCTGTAATGCAACAGTGTTCCACGTAAAGCTGGTGTTTCTCCTTGCATTTTCTGTTCTTGTTTCCCTCTGTTACGCATTTTTCTTTTCCTGTCCTGCTTGTACAATGTGTCCATCTTGCCATATGAATCCTATAATCCCAAGAGTCCATATTCAGAGAACCATATCTGATAGTAAAACCAAGGACAGTGTTACGATACACCATCCTTGATTCCATTTTTGTGTAACCTCCAGTGAGCATGTAATCCTTGGTTGGGGCCTTCCTGTGAATGGATTTATCTTGTTCTATCAGGGTATTTCCCTTTTTTGTCTCGTAGAAGTCCATATGTTCCACCCAGTCGATGCCTGTTTGCCTCCATATCCTTTAGGTGTTGCTGCAAAGTATTCCTTGTTTATAAATCTCCATGCTACTGAGTTGTTGCATGACTCGAAGGTTTCTCGTTTGGAATGAATGCAGAGCATTAATACCACCAGCAAGAGATCCCTTAGATATGCAACAAACTCAGCTTTTGTACCTGCAGAAAAGCAAACCAAGTTAGTGTGAAAATGGATCGCCATGTCCTCCTCTATACTGATTTGAACATGGTGATCTACAGCCTTATTTTCCCTGGACTTCCACTTTGTTCTCCCTTCTCCAGTAATCAGTTTCTTGCAACCTTCACTCTCAGGTATGGGCATTGTGATTTATCATCATTTAGGATCCTCCTACCCTCTGAGTCTAACTCCCAGAAGTCATGGCTCTCTATATATCCATTGTCCAAGGCATAGTTAGCAAGATGGTCTGCTAATCTATTTCCCTTTCTGAATACGTGTGACACCCTCAGATTGCATTGTTCCCTTAATCTCCCAATCTCTTCAATCTGATCAGCTATGCTCCAAGGAGGTTTCCATTCTCCTACAATGACCTTTTTGATCAACATAGAATCTGTTTGCAGCCATATTTGTATATGATTCCTTGCATTACATATCCTTAAGGCTTCTACTATTG
>ML407935.1:0-49590 GCA_005239525.1 Nicotiana knightiana | reverse complement strand
GTTACGTGGACGCCGTGTACGTGAGGTGACGAGTGCGTACACGGGTCATTGTTTCTAAAATTCAATTTTTCTTTCCATGCAATCACTCATTCTAATTCCTATATTACTGTTTCCTATCTTAATTGAGTGGTTAGATTAAGAATAAGCATGCCTACGTGTCCTTACTTGATTTCCGCTTATTTGCTACTAGTTGCACCATGTTTAGGTAGTTTTTTTCTATTCTTGCTTGTTGCTTTCCTGATCTGTTTAATTAAGTTGTATTCGACATACTTCTGTGTTGCATATTTAAATTGGGACTACATACCGAGATCCGGGAGATTCCTCCCTGTACTGCATTGCATATTTAAATTGGGACTACGGACCGAGATCCAGGAGCTTTCCTTGTACCGAGACGCATATTTAAATTAGGACTACGGACGGAGATCTAGGAGCTTTCCCCTTGTACTGCATGGCATATTTAAATTGGGACTACGGACTGAGATCCGAGAGCTTTCCCCTTGTACTGCATGGCATATTTACTGTTGAGATATATGTTGTGTTGAGCCGAGGGATCTCTTTCTGTTATTAGTTCTTCCTGTTTCCATTAATTAGGTTTATCATTTGCTTATCTAGATTTCACTGTTTAAACTTATATATTGACTTATTTTAAAACTCAGTAGAGCCTCAACCTGACCTCGTCACTATTTAACTGGGGTTAGGCTTGGCACTTATGGAGTACCGAATGTGGATTACTCACGCCCTTTCCTACACATGTTTTGCCCATGTGTAGATCCAGGTAACAACACATAGTACAATGGCTAGGCACGTATTAGCAGTTGCATAGGAGACCGCCAGGTAATTCTGCCACGTCCGCAGGATCTCACGAGTCCCCTTCCTACTATAGTACAGATATAGGAGATATATAGATACATTTTTCTTATTTCTTTGTATAGAGATACAGTAGTTCAGAGTTTGTGACTTTGTGATGTTCCGAGTTTTGGGAAACCAAAACCTATAAATGCCGAGCGGATAAAATTTTTATAGTATTGCTTCTTATTTACTGTTTCTATTATTGTTTTGCCTTATTTTCCGCATGTTTTAGACTTACCTAGTCGTATGGACTAGGTGCCGTCACGAGACCGTTCGGAGGGTAATTCGGGTCGTGACAAAATCTCACTCCCAGTCTCCTTAGCTATCTGCAATCTGATAGGCTGAGCAAGTCCGTCAATAAACCTCCTCACCCTCTCTCTCTCTCGGTGGGAAGTAGAAGAAGAGCATGACAGACCAAATCCACTAACCGGGTCTCATACTGAGTAACAGTCATACTGCCCTGCTGGAGACTCTCAAACTGATGGCGGCACTCCTCTCTCAAGGTGTTGGGTAGAAACTTCTCTAGGAAGAGGTGAGAGAACTGGTCCCAAGTAAGAGCATGCAACCCAGCTGGTCTGGACAACAAGTAATCCCTCCACCATTTCTTGGCGAATTCAGTCATCTGAAATGCAGGAAAGTCGACCCCATTGGTCTCCAATATACCTATATTCCGAAAAACCTCGTGACTTGGAAGATCTTGGTAAACCTATCCAATTTACACAAGGCCTTAGAAGACATAGTGGACCCATCATCGGTCTGTGCCGCACCAACCGGCTAAACTACTTCGACTGGATGAGCTACTGGAGTCTGATACTAGAGAGTTATATGCTCCGGTGTGTGGGTAGCAGGAGTTTGGGCTCCTCCTCCAACTTGACAGATGGTTGGTGCCATGGGGAATGGGCTAGTCTGGGACACACTCTCCATAAGGCCACCCAAGCGGACCAAGGCATCATGAAGAACGGGGGTGGCAATGAACCCGTCTGGGACCTCAGTTGGTACGACTGGAACGGTCTGGGCTGGAGCCTCCTCATCAAACTTACCTGAGGCTCCGTCATTGGTGCTACTGCTCGAGCTCTGGCTGAGCCTTTTCCATGCCTCGGCCTCTAGCATGGCCTCAACCTCGACCTCTGCCCATTGCAGGAGATATCACTAGGGTCTCTGGTTTCTGCTTAGGTGAACACGCAGTACGTGTTCTCGCCATCTGCAAAGGAACAAGAGTAAAAGAGTTCGATTAGCACCGAGAGAACAAAATTGCACGATAGAGACGAATATAAGTGGTATTTTTCCTAAACTCTGTAGACTTTGGGAGATTAGTACAAACGTCTCTGTTCCGACCCCCAGACTCTGCTAAACATGTCCTTGAATTGTGAGACCTAGGCAACCTGGTGCTCTGATACCAACTTGTCATGATCGGATGTCCCACCGTCGGGACTGTGATGGCGCCTAACATTACACTTTCTAGGCAAGCCAACGTTAGAGATTTATTAGCCAATCCATTTATGTATAAGTGATTAACAATAAACAAGCTATAACATATCAAAATGAACGGAGAGGTAAATAAACAACAACCTCGGTTACATATTATTACTACCCAGAATTCAGAGTCGCAATTCACGAACATTCTATGATTTTACTACAAGTACTTGTCTAAAATAAAATACAACTATTTACGAAATAAAGAAAACATTAAGTATGGGGTATAGAAGGGGACGCAGGGCCTGCGGACGCCATCAGGACTACCTTGGGTCTCTTAACAAGTGAATCTCACTGCCAACCTCTCGATCAGCCCGAACCTGCTCCAAAATCTACACAGGGAGTGTATAGTGCAATATCAGTACAACCGACCCCATGTACTAGTAAGTGCAGAGCTTAACCTCGACGAAGGAGTGACAAGGCTACTGCGGGGCAGTCACATTATAAGCTGTAGACAATATATAATAAAAATAGAAAGTAAGACAAATAAAATGAAGCAGTACTTGCAAGAAGTAAATACAACTCTCAAAGTATTTCATCGGTGTTCATCTACCACCAATCCTTAAGTGCAATTTAAAACTACTATACAACTAACCCAGTCAAGGAAAAATATAACATATAGGTTGTTGCGGCGTGCAACCCGATCCCACTGTACATGTCATATACCTCCCTTATTTCCTCTTATTAATATAACAATAGGATATAAATAAAATTATTGCAGCGTGCAACCCGATCCCACCATATTACAATAATCACAATCACAATTCACCCTTATTCCACCACAATCCACCTTTATTACACCTGTTGTGGTGTGAAACCTGATATCGCCGCATGATATCAATTCACCCTTATTCCACCTGTTGCGGCGCGCAATCGGATCCCACCATATCAGTATCAATTACATTGTAAGTACAAAAATTTCACAATTTAACTCAAAACCCTCCACAATACTTAAACTTCAAACCAAAGCAAATGGGAAGCTTGTACATTATGGAACTTAACACAAATAATACTACTCAGTAAGACCAATACAGATATACCATAAAACATTGATAAACCAACTTAAGAAAATAATATGGGACAATGAAGCTACAGAATAACTAATACCTTCAACAATGAGAAACAATGTCTAACATGTAGCAATTAAGCATGGATGTATACAGGTAAAGCATGTGGAAGTTAAGGCAGGAAAAAGACAATATAAGAAGAACGAGAAGGAAAAAGGTAGAAATAGATAACTTGAGTACTCGTCACCTCTCTTATATTGTGAAAGTGCTCGTCACCTCTCTTATAGGAAAAAGGTGCATAAGTACTCGTCACCTCTCTTATACGCCGCTCACATGAATTTTCACATAGCAAATGGGTCGAGGATTCCTAATCCTTCATGTCAAAGTTAGCCACAGCACTTACCTCGCTCCACAAGCCACTCAATGCTCAATTGCCGCTTTTCCCTTCAAACAAGCCTCCAGACCAATATAATCTAGCAAATTACCAACCAAATTGTTCAATTTAAACCTTAGGAACTACCCAAGATTGCAAATAATTCAATTTAGGACATTTTTGAAAAATTCAACAAAAGCCAACACACATGCCCGCTTGGTCCAAACCCGAAATTCGAACAAAAACTCGATTAGCCATTCACCCCCATTCCCGGATATATAATTGGTTTTGGAATCTGACCTGAAATTGAGGTTAAATTGCCAAATTTTGAAATCCCTAGGTTCTACCCAAAAATCCCCAATTTCACAATGAAAACCTTAGATTTTAGGTTTAAATCTTGTATAATGTAGTGAAAGATTGAAAGAAACTACTTTAGAATCATAATGATTTTGGGAAGAAGAAGTCTTTGGTAAATCGCCTCTTGTGTTTTAAGTTTTGAAAATTTGGGAAATGAATCAAAAATCCCGTCCAAAAGTCATTTTGATCAGTTGCAGCTGTCGCATTTGCGAGCAGGGGTTCGCAAATGCGAGCCCTACAAATGCGAAGAACCTATTCAAATGTAAATCTTTCCCCATTCCTACTATCATCGCAAATGCGAACCTGACCATTCGCAATTGCAACCAATTTGTTTTAAGCCATTTGTTTCACAAGAGTGTTAAGAAAAGCTCAGGTTCTAGGATAGGGTCACGACAAAATGGGTAGAGGCTTGTAATATGGTTATCAAATGAGAAAGGCTAGAGGCTCAAAGGGGTTGACTAGGGATAACGACGTTGGTTCGCAATAGGAAAGCTCAAACGTGCTAAGGAGAGCCTACAATCACCTCTCAAACCAAGCAAAACTTAGAATTTCTCCTTGAAAGACATTTGGGTGCAAGTTCTATACCCTTCGCATGAATACTCACACTAGCAACAATTCATCTCACCCCTCATGCAAATAGATTGTAAAAGAGAATAGAGTCGAGGGCTCACAATGGCAAAAATTTAATTTTAAAGATCACTATGGTCCAATTAAATCACTCGATGATTACCAAAGTCAACACAAGAGTCACAAAGTCACCAACTAGAGCTATTTCTTTTATGAAAACCTTGTCTCTAACCATAAGCATGTAGTTAAGTGTGTTGGTGCCTAATGAAGCATGTTTGAATCTTAGAGCATGACGTAATCAGGTCTTTTTATTCATTACTACTACTATTATTACCTAAACACAAAACAAACTCATTCCCTTAAGAAGGTTGTCGTGCCATCCATCGTTGGGACGAGTCACCCGGTTCAGACAACAACTACATTTGAAAGAACCATGGCATTAAGAAAACCAAAGGCTTATTATCTACTAAAACATAAAAAATATACTAAACAAAACAAGAGCTAATACACTACTAAAACATAAAAAGAAGGTAATAAGAAAAAATAAAGATACATAAGCTAATGAACGAAACTAATAAAGATAGAATGAATATACATAACGAGAGAGAGAGAGAATATATATACATAATAAGAAAATAGATAATACTATCAAGTCATTACATGCCAAATGTCTCAAAATGTATCAAATATAACAAATAAACTCCAACCCCTCCCCATCTCCGAATAAAAATAAGCATTTTCCTAATGCTTAACAAAATAAGAGTAAAAGAGTGAAGAAAACCCCCTATAGCTCCTTGGATATCTTTGTGTCCCAAGCAATTTCATCACCCTTCGCCTTAGCCAATTATATCTTATGATTCTCGATTCTAGGTGTGGCCGGGTTGGCGAACATCTTGCGTACTGCCCCAGCAGTGTCGGCAGCAAGGTGTGGCTCGTGAAACTGGCCTGCTAGTACTACCGGTGGAGATGGTGCTGCAGGATCTTCTGTCGACTGGTGCACGTCAAGTAACATGTCAAATGGAAGACCTCTGGCTGTAGCAATTATGTGCCTTCTTTCCGGAGCTTATCCACTGACTTCTTGCTAGCTTGGGATTTCCGTATCATCTTTAGTTCATTAGCCAGCTCTTCGATCGTTGACCCGTGATGTACCAAGGTAGCCATAATAGGGGTTTGGTTCTCTAGAATCTTCTTCAATGTATCTTGAACGGTCGGGGGAAAATGAGGTGCATGAAAAGAAGATTGTGATGCAACAGTACTAGATAGGTCAGACAACTTTGTAGTGGATGTCTGCATCTAGTTGTTGAGGCTCGCCAACATCTTGGAGATTCGCATCATAAAAATTTGGACATTAGGCATATGCACTAGCTTCAAAACCAAGGTGGAAGCTAGGGCAAGAATTGCATTACAGACTATAGATGATGGTCAAGGTATAGCTGCATCACTGGAGAAAGGCTCGGCCGAAGTGGATGGAACCTCAAACGCCTTTGCAACAAGCACAGCTGACTCATCAGACTGGCCTCTTGTGGTAAAAGGCTGATCTTTCCTTCTCGGGTTGTCCGCATTGATCAATGAGTACCAAGATAAAGGCTTCTTCGCCACACCTTTGTATCATAATCCCTCGGCTCTACAAGTACATTGGTGAGATGTTCTATAATAGTGTTGGGATACGGGTAGAACGAGTCATCCTGCCGAGCAATCACTAAGATGTTGGCCGACATCACAGTACCCACAATGATAGGGTACCCGGCCATAGTAGAAGCAACTAGAACTGCCCGAGGAATCGTAAGGTAGGTCTCATTCTAGCACTAGTCCAGTCTACTGCAGACAAAGGTTTTCCACCCTTCGCCTCAAAACTCATAGTGTTCTGGTGGTAAAAACCCCAATGACAATCCATAGTGGTGGTGGCCTTGGTGCTGCTAGAATCTCTGCAAACCAAGGTCGGGCTGCGTTTCCCATTTAATACTTCTCCAAATATTTCTTTGGCTCAACATCTTTGAAGCCCAAGTATGTGTGAAGTGTATGCTAATCAAATCTCACTTCTTTCCCTTTTTTAGTGTGAGCCACATTCGCATATAATTCACGGACGAGGTACTCTTTGGCATCCACTACACTTTGAGTGAATCGCATTTACCACTTGCATTTTCTAAACTATCTCAATACTTCTAGGTTGTACCTCTCCAAATCTTTCAACTGAAACTGTCGTTCAATAGTTAGCGATCTCAGTGGCCACCAAGCATGAAAGCTGGTGAAGGCTTCTAGGTTGAAAAAACGGTCTTCCCAAACCTCTTTCTTCTTCGATCTTTCAAGACCGGTAGCTGTAGCATCTCCCCATATTCTATCATCGGGGATATCATGAACTGGTATATCCTGTGCTTTAGAGACATGTGTAATCGATGGCTCAGAAGCCTAACTTGCACTTTTTGATCCCTCAGAAGTGCTATGAGATAAGGAAAACACTTCCCTGAGTTGGTATCTCCCTTGCAACCTTGACTGTATGGTCGACTGCTCCCTAACAGAGGCTGAGTTTCCCTCTGATGCTTCCCTAGACTGGACATATGAGCTCGTCTCAGAGAGATATGAACCTCACCCTCTTTNTGTAATTTTTTTTTGTGGGGCAAGGGGTAAGGCAACTCTTCCCCGACCCCGAGAAGGTTTCCCCCCCCCCCCCCCCCGGGAAGGGTCGCCTCTTCCTCTAGATCGAACCATTGTCTGTAGCAATAAAGGGAAATTGTTAGTTGCGATTCAATGTTCAAACATACACAAAAGATATGCTAGTAGGATATAAAGTAGAAGACACGGTCAGGGTTCACAAACACAACATGCTTGCAGGGTTAAGATCTGTTGTCCGCGTAATTTTCTTGCAGCCGAAGATGAGGCCTTGCAAACTGCACAACTTTATTTTGCAGCCGCAAAATTGAAGTGCGGTCGCACAATTTCACCTGCGGATGAATCTGTGAGAACCAAATATTCCAAATCTCTAATGACATAGAATTGGCTGATGTGCGGTCGCAACATGATTTCTGTGATCGGCACAATTAGACCTGCGGCTACGCATTTGAGTCAAAAAGTGTAGACTCTCTGAAGAGAGTAAAAGGACTGTTTTGCGGCCTCCAAAAGGAAATATGTGGTTCGCACATTTTATCTTGCTGCCTCAAATCCCTTCTTTCATTGGGTTTCCGTAAAATTACAATATGTGGATCGCAAAATTTTAGCTGCGGCCATAGAATTCAAAAACTACGAACATTTTAGTTTTTTCTATCTAGGTTTTGAAATTTTTGTGCACAATTTGACATTGTAACATCATAGAAGCATGAAAATTTGTTGACCCAGTCCCCATAGAATATAGAATGTGTATTAGTTAACGCATTATAGATTTACCCCCACTTGGATACACAGTTGAATTCTATTGACAAATGGCCTAAAAATAACAAAAAATCTACAAATTAAAATATAAAGATCAACAAGAAATTGAATCATACCAGATGAATGAGTGTAATGGGTGACTAATTAGAGATGTTGTGTGTGTTGACATATAAAATCACTAAGAATTTTCAATAGAGTGTTATTTTCTTGCTCAGAGAGTGAAAATCATAACCCTTGCCCCTGCCCTTCATTTATACTTATGGTATACAAAAAGGGAAGAATGTCGAGTGCGGACGCGCATTTTCATGTGCAGTCCGCACTCTATTACCCGAGCTTCATTTTGGTTCTCGATCTTCGATCCGCAAAATTTTGTGCGCGGCCGCAGATTTACTGTGTGATCACACATCGAACCCTTCTCTAACAGATCAAACTTTAGAGAGTTGACATTTTCAACCTCTCATTTATTGGGATCCACAAGCTAATTGTGCAGCCACAGTGCACTTTTGCTGCAACAACCATAAATGTGCGGTCCGCACTTCTTTCAACACTTAGCCGGATTTTTATCCACAATTCCAAGTCGCACTCATCCCTATAGAACACTTCAAATCAATTTATTACACAACTAACACCTAACTACCAAATAAAAAGGAAAATAAACATGGGTTGCCTCCCAAGAAGAATTTGATTTTACGTCGCGGCACGATGCAGAATACCATCAATTGAATTGAATGACCGCCACAATGTGGCTGTCTCAAAATTTTCCAATTAATTCTTCACCATGTGACCATTTACTCGGAATACTTCATTGTTTTTGTTCTTCAATTACAATGTACTGAAAGGTGTCACACCCACAATTTCAAAAGGACCACACCATTTAGACTATAACATCCCGGGAAACATGCTCAACCTTGATTTGAACAGCAATACAAAATTGTGCCCTTGAACTCTTTGTTCCAAATGTATTAATTGTGAGGATATTTCATCTTTTCCTTGTACAATGATGAACTTGCAAAAGCATGGTACTGGAACTCATCCAATTCATTCAAATGTTCAACCCTCGAGTTAGCAGCTACATCTCGATGAAGATTCAACTTCATTAGAGCCCATATGGCCTCGTGATCATGTTCCACTGGAAGGTGACAAGCTTTCCCGAATACTAACCGGTATGGTGACATTCCGATAGTTTTTTTTGTAATCCATTCGGTAGACTGTAATGCATCATCAAGTTTCTTAGACCAATCCGTCCGATTAGCATTCACTATTTTGGAAAAAATAGTCTTCATCTCTCTGTTGGAGACTTCCACTTTACCGCTCGCTTGTGGATGATAGGGAGTCGTGACTTTATGAGTGACATAACACTTGCTAAGTAAAGTGTCAAAAGCTTTATTTCAAAAACTTGACCTCCCATCACTTATAATAGTTCGCGGAGTACCAAAGCTTGTGAAAATATTCTTCTTCAAGAACGCCACCACACTTCTCGCCTCATTGTTGGGTAGAGAAATAACCTTAACCTATTTGGACACATAATCAATTGCGACCAAGATGTAGGTGTATCAACAAGAAATCACAAAAGGACCCATAAATTCAATACCCCACACATCCAAATTATCGATCTCCAAAATGGTAGTGAGAGGCATTTCATTTTTCTTTGAGGTTCCATCGGCCTGTTGAGATTCATCGCATCTTTTTACTAACTCACTTGCATCCTTATAAAGAGTGAGCCAATAGAAGCCGCAACTAAGCACTTTGGCCACTGTTCTTGCTCCACCGTGATGACCACCATATGGTGAAGAACTAGAAGCCCCGAGAATTTCACCTTGCTCGTCTTCCGGTACAAATCTTCTAGTCACCCCATCTGTATAAATCCAGAAGAGGTATGGTTCATCCCAATAATAATCTTGACAATCACGTTTGAGCTTCTTCCTTTTGTTTGAAGGTAACTCATCTGGAATGGTTCCACACACAAGGAAATTTGCTACATACACGAACCATGGAACCCCTTTCATTGAAATAGCCAAGAGTTGCTAATCAGGGAAGGAGTCATTGATTTCAAGGCCATCATGTAGCCTCCCTTCCTCCTCCAAACGATACAAGTGGTCTGCCACTTGGTTTTCACTCCCTTTTGTGTCTTGGATGTCAATGTCAAAATTTTTCAACAAAAGAACCCATCTCATCAACTGAGCTTTGGAGTCCTTCTTGCTCATAAGATAACGAAGGCGCTGCATCATCCGTATGGACAATTACTTTTGCATCAAATACAGACGGAAATTCTCAATTGCAAACACAATGGAAAGGAGCTCTTTTTCTGTAATGGTATAGTTGACTTGGGCACTATTCATGGTATTACTAGCATAGTAGACGGGATGAAAAATCATGTTGATTCGTTCCCCAAAAATTGCCCCAACCGCTACATCACTTGCATCACCATGAGTTCAAAAGGGACACTCCAATTTGGAGCGGTAATGATAGGAGCAGTTTTTAACTTCAAATTTAACAATTCAAAAGCTGTCATGCAATCATCACTAAAGTTAAACTTAGAATCCTTCTCGAGAAGCTTGCACAACGGTTTAACCACCTTAGGGAAATCCTTGATGAAACGCCTGTAAAACCCCGCATAGCCAAGAAACTCCGCACATCCTTCACTGATGTTGGATGTGGAAAAAGCCTTCCTCGACCATGAAATGACACCTCCCCCAATTGAGCACCAAGTTTATTTCTTCACATCGTGCCAACACTTTATCCAAATTTTGCAAGACAATCATCAAATGAATCTCCAACCACCGAGAAGCCATTCATGAAAACTTCAAGGTAGTCTTCCACCATATCCGTGAAAATAGCCATCATACACCTTTGAAAAGTCTCTGGTGCATTGCAAAAACCAAATGGCATCCACTTGAAAGCAAAAGTACCATAAGGACATGTAAAGGTTGTTTTCTCTTGATCTTCCGGAGAAAGAATAATTTGGTTGTAGCCCAAACACCCATCAAGAAATCAATAGAAAGAACGACCGGCCAATCTATCAAGCATTGATCTAAGAAAGGAAGTGAAAAGTCATCCTTCCTTTTGACTCTATTAAGCCTGCGATAGTCCATACACACTCTCCAACTAGTCACCGTTCTTGTAGGAATCAATTAATTCTTCTCACTTGTGACGATTGTCATGCCTCCCCTTCTTTGGGACACATTGAATCAGAGAAATCCACGAACTATCGGAGATGGGATAGACAACCCCGGCATCCAACCACTTGATAATATCCTTTTTGAAAACCTATTGCATAGCCTCATTGAGTTTCATTTTATGTTCTAAGATAGTTTGGAGTCTTCCTCCAAGTTAATCTTATGCATGCAAAAAGCGGGGCTTATCTCCCGGATATCCACAAAAGTCCACCCAATAGCCTTCTTCCTCTTTTGTAGCACCGCCAAAGTGGAATCCACTTGCAGTTAGTCAAACAAGAGGAAAGAATAATCAGTAAAGTAGAACAAGGGCCAAAAAATTCATACCGAATATGTGGTGGCAATGGTTTCAACCCCAAGGTAGGAGTATATTCAATAGAAGGATTTGTAGGAGGAGTTGTCCTATTTTTAAGATCCAAGGAAAATTTCCAGGATGCATAATTGTAGGACCCCATTCCTTGCAAAGAGTTCACACATTCCATGAAGCCATCCATCTCGTCATCATCAAAGTTGAACATGACGACCTCCAACATATCACCCACATTGATCATAGCAATTGTTTCATCAACAATCACATGGGTGACCAAGTCCAAAAACGAGCATACCTCATCGCTATTTGGTTGCCTCATGGACCTACAAACCTGGAAGACAAATTTCTCATCACTAACCCGAAAGGTATGTTTTTATCACTGCTTCTTCGTCACTAGATCCTTCATAAACTTTGTATAATAGGGAATTTTCTCTAAAGCCTTAACTAATGGCACATTGATCGAGAGACCCTTTATCATTTGATTGGACTTATTGATATGATTCTCACAATTTTTCTTGGCAAGTCTTTGAGGATATAGGTGGAGGCTTATGCAATGGTTCCTTAGCCTTTTACACTACCAGCTTCAGTATGTCAATGATGTGATCCTTAGACGGGTTCACCTCCTCTTGAGTCTCTTCCACTCTATCATCAATATGAACTTCATCATTTGATTGCACCATATTGTTTGGGCTCTATTTTTCTTTCACCACTTGCTCATTATCCACAAGTTGCCTTTGACTTGAGGTGGGTGCATTCCATTATCTTCCACTTCTCGTAGTAACGGCCATGGCATGCTCCGTGTGGTTTTCACCCTTGGGGTTTATCACCGTGTCACTTGGTAGTACCCCGTTAGGGCGAGAATTTAGAGCTTGAGAGACTTTCCCCATTTGAACTTCTAAGTTGCGGATTGATGTTTTGTGTGAGGTAAGTTGGGCATCCAAATCGGCATTCTTTTCCATCATTTGCTTGAACATATTCTCAATGTGCCCCATCACTTTGCTTGAAGAACTTGCACCATGAAAAAGGACAAGGAGGTGGGTTGCTTGCTTGTTTACACATCGGGGGCCTTTGAAAACCCAACCCCCGGTTTCCTTGATTATTTTTCCATCTGCCTTGATTGTTACCTCCCCCCCCCTCCCCCACAGTTTCCTTGATTATTTCCATTCCAATTTCCTTGATTGTTGTTGTTATGCCAATTCCCTTTATTATTTCCACCATTCAAATTTCCTTAGTGATAGAATTTCAATTGCCTTGATCGTTTTGAGGTCACCATTGTTGTTGGTTTGGGCCTTGGAAGTGGTTTCTTTGCCCTTGAAAATTTTTAATATTTCACGTCCTCTTCTTGTTCATTATAAGAATCATATTGATCAAAACCACTATATTCTTGCACATAATTATCCACTCGATTTTGCACTTGCGGGCTCTTAGTTCTCCTCTTGTTTACCATCATGTTCACCGCTTCCATGGCATTAAATTGTTTAGGATATTGCACTTGATGAAGCTGAACCTTTGCTAATTGATTCATGGTGGTAGTCAATTCGGCAATGGCTTGCCCATGGTCATGCAACTCTTTATGGAGGTGGATCATGTTCGGATCACCTTGTGGAACATTAGCCCGGGATTTCCACGCCGATGATATTTCTGCAATTTTATCTAAAATATCACACGCCTCCGCATAAAGCGTACTCATCAAGTTCCCACCAGAAATTTGATTCACTACACACTTGCTGGTTGTGTTAATCCCACGATAGAAGGTTTGTTGAATCATGTTTTCCATCATAACGTTATTAGGACATTCCTTGACAATTGTTCTATACCGCTCCCATATATCGTGTAGTGCTTCACTGGGCTCTTGCTTGAATGCCAAAATCTCATCTCCAACTGTAGCCATATGCCTGGGAGAGAAGAACATAGCAATAAATTTCTCTGCCAACTCATCCCAAGTATGAATGGAATGTCGATAGTCGTTCCAACCAATCTAAAGCTTTCCCTCGTAGAGAGAAGGGAAAAAGCCTTAGCCTCAATGCATCCTCAGAGACATTTGTTTATTTGCTCCCCCAAAAGTGTCCACAAACCCCTTCAAATGCTTATACGCATTTGGATTTGGAGCACCAGTTAAGAAACCTTGTTTCTCTAGCAAATTTAGCATCACATTGGTCATTTGAAAGTTTCTCGCCTTAATACGGGGAGGGACTATTTCACTAGAATATCCTTCATTGGGTAGCACCCGGTGGGAGCCACTCTTGGTAGAGGTGGAGGTGGAACGAGGACATTGTCATGAGGCGCTCGACCTCTTCTATTGGATTGAGGTTCAAGAGGAACCTCATCAACTTGCTCATCGTCGACGTCCACGTCTCCCAAAGGCATATTTCTGAGTTCATTGTTTGCTGCCATAATTGTACCTAAAAGTTTTCACACAAGTTAGTAACAACGGAAGGAAAAGAAGATAATCCAAAAACAAATATATAACTAACACCGGTATTAACTCCCCAACAAAGTCGCCATAATATTATGATGTCCACAACACACCTCAATACGAGATATGATACAGGCGTGTGCAATAAAAATTGCTTAGCTATGAGTCAGGATCAAACCCACTAGGAGTTATGAGGGGTGCTAGGAGTAGATATTTGAAGAAAGAAAATGGGTTATCTAGATTGCACTTCCACAACTGATTATTGTTTTCTAACTTCTACTTTTACTCTAACAAATGAAAGCTAAAGATAATAGACTAGAAATAAATATTTTTAAAGTTTCTCCAGATGGTTAAAAGGCCGAGGGGTGTGACCCTAACCTAGGTGTTTGCCTAATGGGATAAAGACATTAATACTTATTTTGTTGATTGGGGGGGTATTACAGCTCACAATTCTACATTACCTACTCAATACCTCTCGGTCAGAGAGTGATTTTGCCTAATTTGACTTTCTCAAGTCCAAATAGGTATCAACCAAAACAATTGATAAGAGCTCAAGTCGGGTTATTACTATCTCTAGGTCGAACCCTTTAATTGGGTTAATCAATCTCTCAATTGACCCAATTCCTTTTTAGCTAAGCTATCTTAGACTAGGTCCCTCTTTCTCAATTAGAGACTAAGTCAAATAGACATGAATCAATGTTTGCAACTACTAATTCTAAAGTTGAAGCATGAACTAAGCTAAATAATCAACACCGAATCATAAAAAGCACTAAATTAGATACCCATAAAGTTTACACACTAGAGTTGTGTCACAACCCAAGTAAAAATGTAGCTACACATAATGAGATTTGAAGAAAATAAAGAAGAAACTCATAATGGAAGATTAAAATGATGAAATCTAATGTAAATACACCAAAATAATGCAAATCTTCCTAAAGTAGTAAAGAAAAATGGCTAAAGAAACTTCAAATATTCAAACTTGACCTAATTTTTTGAAACTCGTCTATTTATAAAGAGCCAAAAATCGCTGCAAAAATGCCCCTCGAGAGGTTCTGCGGCCGTAAAATTCCATGAGTGGTCCGTAGATTTCTTTAGCTGGCAGGAAAAGGAGTTTTGCAGCCGCACATTTCTGAACTGCGGTCGCGAGGCCCTCTTTTGCGACCGCACATTTCTGGACTTCAGCCGCGAGACAATCTTCTATGCCCCCACAATTCTTGTGAGGTCCGCACTTCACAAAGGATCCAGGACTTACTCTTTTAGTATACTCTCTGAACTTTGCAAATCGAGTTCTGAGGCCGCATAATTCATGTGTGGTCCGCACAATTCTGAAAGTCATGTTGGGGCTTTCTTTTGGGTTTGCAGCTGCAGATGGAATTCGGCGGTCCACAATTTCTTCACGTTCGCAGAATTTCTTATGCGGACTGCACATTTGTGCTTCTGTGTCCTTTACTTACTGCTTCTTCGAAACACTCCTTTTTGAGTCGGATTTCATCTCGGGAGACCAAACTTCCAGTATTCCTAAAATTTGTACAATTTCATTAGTTTCAGGAACACAATTCAACACTTTTAGATACAAACAAAAGCTAAAATGCGCTAAAAAACAGTCAAAATCTCCAGTTATCATCCATTGCCGGTGCAGGTGTTGTGCGACTTGAAGATGCAGTATCATTTTTATTTTAACTATTTGTTTTTATTTTTCTGTAAAATAAATTGACACAATCAGAATTAGTAAATCGGTGAAGTTTCTATATCTTCAAACTGAATAACAAAATGGGGTAGAAAATAGAATATAAGATGAACAAAGAATAAATATTAAATTCCATTAAGCTTGTTATCAAACTATGCTCGAAAATATTTTTTGCAAAATAAAACAGAGAACATAAATCGAAATAGAAACAGTATAACGAAAATGTTTCGAGCCTAACAAAAAATTGCTTTCTTAAGAAATTTAATCCCCTCATTATTGCTCATGGTTATAGGATTAATTCCTTCCAAGATAGAATAGAACAACTATTCTATAATATCGTCAATGAAACTTACTGAAATTCGTGAAAATCAACAAATGACAGTAAACCACACTGATGCGTACGTTTTTTCTTTGAATAACAATGAACAAATGCAGAAGAGAGGTGAGAGTTTGCAGATTTTCAGTGGTGGAGAAGTGAGGCAAAGCCTTTGAATATTTAGCCAAAAAATATGGGTTTAATAGGTGCAAAGGTAGGTCACGTAAGGTACCATTTCGGCAGAAAAATGTCTATTTAGTCACGAATTTTAAATTCGAAAACGACCGCTAGGACCATTAGAAAATTAATGAAAAATGAAAACATAAAATCTGCAAGGAAAAATGTCAGGAAAAAGAAAATAAATAACAGAAAAATTGAAATTAAATTTGGTCCAAAAATTTATCAATCAATTAATTAATTGAAGTCGAGCGAGCGGCGATGACGCGAGGCACCACTTCTTCTCAACTCTTTTAAGAATTAGAAGATGTGCTTCTCTATATAAGCACAAGAATTTTCTTTTCATTTTTCGATGAGGAACAAAGTGTCTTATTAAAAGAAACATTTCAAACTTTTCGCCTTCATTTTCCTCTAAATCTTTTTCCTTCATTTTCTGTTCACACCTTTTTATTTAATAAAAAAGCCAACACCCATAACATTAAAAATACAGTGGGTTTAATGCTAAAACCTTAACAGATTGCTACTCTATATTATTGTGTCATATTGTTACTTTAAATATAATATTTATTTTGATTGTTACTTAAATTATATTATATTGTATCATTAAATTCGTTATTACGTAACGATGAAAAGTTTCACTTTATGTAACGACAATTTTGGTTGGGTGGCATCATTATGTAACGACAAATTATGTAACGACAAATTTTTCTCCTCTCATTTTACCTTTTCTTACTATTAAATAATTATATTTTATATTTTACCCCACTTTTTGTATAATAATTTTACTCTATATCCTATTTTTTCTCAGTAATGTTGCAAGTTCATTCTTCATATTGTTGGTGCATGACATAATAAAACGACGGCAAACGCTACAACCTATCCACATATTGTATTCATCAAATAATACACTACCGTATAATACATTATGATATATTATGAAACTATATGTAACAACCATTCAAATAATGTTGAACCTATAAAACTTAAATTCTAGATCCGCCTCGCTAAACCAGAGTTTGGTCCTAAAATTATACTCTCTCCCTCTCTCTCTCTCTCTCTCTATATATATATATATATATATATATATATATATTTGTCACGGCCCAAATTCTCCTTCGTTGGGAATCGTGATGACACCTAGTCTTAGGGACTATGTAAGCCTAACATATACTGAATAACAATAATTTAATAGCGGCTAACAACTTTATAAATTGAATTCTCTATAAATATACAATTCCTAAAATCGGTAGTACAAGGCATAAGCCTTTCTAGGAGTAGTTATAAATAATAAATACATCACTATTCTGGAAATAAATGAAATAATGGAAATGACTGCATCAGAAAGTGGCTTCGGAGCCTGCGAACGCCCGGCAGGTACATCTTGACGTCTCCAGCCACACCGAGCGTAAGTATCAAAATCGAGCCGATCCAAATTACCTGGTTCTGCACAAAAAAATGTGCAAAAGTGCAGTATGAGGAGACCACGGTGGTACTTAGTAAGTATCAAGCCTAAACTCNGTCCTTTCTTGTTAGACTTGAGTCATATCCTGCAGGTTATATATATATATATATATATATATATATATATAACCTGCAGGATATGACTCAAGTCTAACAAGAAAGGACTATCAAAGTAATACCGATAGCAGAAGGATATCAAGTTGCAACAGTAGTAACGATAAGAGGAAAAGGAAACACGAATGGTTACGAGAATCCACCAAGTAAATCAAAACACAACATATTTGGGATATGACTAAGTATAAATGTGCTCAAGTAGGGAAAACAATATCAAATACCCCGAACAAGTGTTTCTAGAACACCATACCAATAATTAAAACAACTCTTCAACACACACGGAAGCTTGTGCGCACATCTTTCCATCTCACTTCGCACAACAACATCCACGTGCCATTCGGTGCATAATATCCGTGACAATTACTAATTAAGATGTTCAACAGATTTCATCTCTCTCTCTCTCTCTCTCTCTCTCTATATATATATATATATATATCATGAAGTAAATTTATAGTTTTTAGACCAAATAGGGAATCAGTGAGAAAGATGAGGTTTGATTTTAGAAATCAATTGAGTGAGGAAAATAACATTTTTCAAATAAAATTCAACATCAAATAACTATTGCATTTAATATAGAGTTTATTAGTTCAAAACATAATAACAATCCTTTGTTAGTAAAATAAAACCTCAGACAGGTTAAGAAGATTAAGTTGAGAAAGCAGTTGAAGTAAAATATAACAACTAGTAGAAATGGTAAGTATAGAAATAATCGGCGAGTTATAACTTAAAGTCACACAAGGTAACATGATATTACTTCTTTCATTTTTAAAATACTATCTTACTAACAACTCAACAGGGCAGAAGGTAATGACTCAACATAGTAAATTTACTTTGAAAATCCGTAATTGGCAGAAATAATACATAACTCAAGTGTCTTATCAATGTCCAGCTATAACAAATCCTTAAGTAAAATGTAAAACTACTGAATAACTAACACAGTCAGATAAAAATACATAAAACACATAATTGATGCGGTGCGGATCCCGATCCCACCAGACAACACAAAATCCTCCCTTATTCCTTTGTAATAATAAAAATAACAGCAAATAATATATATATATATATATTGCGGCCCGCAACCTGATCCCACCATATATCAATATTAATAAGACAATTCACCCTTATTACTCCATATCAACCCACCCTTGTTCCTTCTCTTGCGGCTTGCAACCCGATCCCACCGTATATTAGCAATTCACCCTTATTCCTCCTTAATATATATATATATATCACCCTTATTTCTCCTGTTGCGGCATGCAACCCGATCCTACCAAGTAATAATATAAATCAATCAACACCAATTCAACAACTCAATTAAAAGAAATTCTACAACGAAATGTATGAGTACACAGAAACAAGGGAACTATGTAACAATCAAAGGAATACAAAAACCTTTACAAGGAAACAATACATGTAAGGCATGTGATAACTACACAGGTATTCTCAACAACATGGACTCATAACAGATAATCACATAACCATAGAATAACTCAACAGTTAAGAGGTAACAAGGTAATAATGAAGGCAATGAAAACAACCAAGGAATGTAGAGGTCAAATAACAAATAACAGGCAAATAAGGACTAACAACTTCATATAGAGCATATGAGAGCAGTCTAGCAAAGAGATACCACATTTTATGACAATTTACTCAAAAGCATGGAAAGAGACTACGCGATCTAACCGGTCAATATCACATATAAACTGTGTACCACTCGTCACCTAGTGTACACGGCTTTCACATATCAAGCTAGCATAATTGACTCAATTCCTAAAAGGTGGTTTCCCCCACACAAAGTTAGACAAGATACTTACCTCAATTCGGCCAACTCAATACTCAATTTAGCTTTTCCCTTACCAATTCACCATCGCTCGGCCCAATCTAGCAAAAGAAGATATAAATACATCAAGCAATGCAAGAGAAAACAATTTCATTGAAGAAAGCTATGATCCTTATACAATTTGGAAAAAAGTCAACAAAAGTCAACTCCCCGGGCCCGCACCTCGGAACCCGACAAATTTAAAAAAACCCGAACACCCATTCAATTATGAGTCCAACCATACTAGTTTCACTCAAATCCAACTCCGAATCGTTATTCAAAACTCAAAAATTCACTTTATGAAATTTTAGACAAAACCACACATTTCACTTTGAAATCATCAATCAAATGCCTAAAACGAAGATGGATTTATGAAATATAACCAAAATCGAAACACTTACCCCAATCCATATAGTGAAAATCACCTCCAAAAATTGTCCAAATCCGAGCTCCTCAACTCAAAATATGACCAGATGAACAAACTTCCGATATTGAGTATTTTTGCCCTGTTGTTTGCCTTGTTTTGCATACCAAACAATCCCAAAACTCGCTTGTGATGCCTCCAATGGATTCCTTGTGAATTTTCAGTCAAGTTAGGCTTTTGAATCACTCAATTTAACCTTATAATGAAGGAGATATATTGGTTTAAATATTTGGAAATAGTGGAGATTTTTAAATACGAAGTCAGTGGCAATTTCGTAATTAATCTAAAAAAAATCTGGCAGCCCAATTCTTAGTAAAATAACCATAAAATCCTCATACGATGTCCAAATTTGACGATTCTTTTTTATATGGCTCCTTAATTACGATACGGATCTAACTTTTCAATCAAAATAGAAATCGGAGCTCATTTTCTTAATGTGGTACCATTTATGCTTGAAGAAACAACGTCGAAACATAAGAAAAACGAGCTCAACACAGCCCAAACCTATCCAAAACACACCCGAGCCCCTCAGGACCCCCTACGAACATACCAAAAGGTCCCATAACAAAATACAGACCTACTCGAGGCCTTAAATCACGCATAACAACATCGAAACGACAAAACGCACCTCAAATCAAACATAATGAACTTTCAAACATTCCACTTCCAAAAACTTGCGGCGAAACATATCAAATCAACTCGAAATGAACTCAAAATTTTTACACAAGTCCTAATACATCATACGGAGCTACTTGTTCCCCCAAACTATCGAGCGAAGTGAAAATTCTTAAAACGATCAGTCGGTTCGTTTTATTCTCCCACACTTAAACATACGTTCGTCCTTGAACGTGCCAAGAGTTTTTCCAAAGCCATGAAACCACTGCATGAGCTCATCATACATACACCCGGGGGTGATTCCCCATCACCCAAAGCTATGTAGGACTGGTAATGCAATTTAACTAAAGATCTCACTTCATCCTTGGTCCATAACCTTAGGACAAAACCCAAATCTCAACATCTGAAATTCATCATAGGACCCGAATCTCGAATCATCTCACTGTATAAACCTGAACAAGACGAATCGAGCCATAATTCCAACCTAGTGTACAATCACACGATGTTCCACACAACTCAAATGCCCGTAGCAATAACTTATGACCACCATAGCTGCCCAAAAAACATTTTGGACGTCAGCGATACACTTCACATGGAATAGAACCTTGTTACGGACCTCCACAATGCTTCCCATGATAAAGAAATATGTGTGGACTCATAACCTCCCATGAAGTCAACAAGTCAAGAAGCTCTCTCGTCCGTTAAGGGTCATTGCCCAAAGCTTAGCAGAAACAACCTCATATTTCCAAACACTCCTCACCCCAATAAGATAGTGAGAATCTCAAGTCTAAGAACCTCATCTCAGCCAATAAAAGTAGCCCAACCAACAACTCATCACGGAACCACATGGATTCTCATGCCACACGGCTTGTACACCAACTCAGCAATAACTTAGTTATATAGTACAAATAGAAGGAAAACAAGGTATAAAGATTATCTAACAAGTACAACATGTGTAACAACAAAAGTATAGTTTCATTAAATCATCCCACAGAGGGAACACAAAACACCAAATAAACACAAGGAAAGGGTATCCCACATAACATCCACTACGGCATGCAGCCCGCTCCTAGATGCTTATCAAACCAAAGTGCTCGGGTTCACTGATCACATGAATACTGATATCAAACATAGTAGAGTGCACAAGTATAACTGTGGGAAAAATGAACAGGATTAACAAAACATGGATGAAAGAAAGCACAACTAAGGTTCAATGAACCAATCAACATCACGAGGGCCATTTCGTCCACATCGCCATAAGGCCTGAAAAAATTACAACATGCGTGGAGAATAATCATACAACCTCACAGCCCATCACGGCATAAGAGAGTAGCACATAACATAGGTCAGAGGCAAAAATAATATCCATTCGGCCTGGTAACATAACCGTGATAACAATCAAACGAGAGCACGCAAACTTGACCTGATATAAAATACATATTCTCGTTGAGCTTTCAAATAGCCCCCAACCCAAATCCTGATCATTCCCAAATAGGTAAATATCCTCCCAAAAGTCCATAGCAACCTATTGATACTATATGCTATCAGTTATCCCATTCTTAACATGACTTCACAATCCGCAAACAAGAAATAGCCCGCATATAGGCACATCTAGCCCCACAACCTCAGGAATACCGAAATTTCCATACCCAAACTCAACTACGCTAATCGAATGGATGATACATCACTCACATCCCATCATCTTACTGAAGCACCCATATAGAGTTTTCGGCCACGTAACAAAACCTGAACCTCAAAAGCCTCAAAACTCGGTAATCACCATGCCACTAGCCACGCACTCGCAAACCAAAACTCAAGGGTCTTTCCTAAAATGCACGTTCTTCACATATGATATCCAATAATATAAACCTTCTATTAACTTATGATATCCATCCAGGAGAAAACCATAATGTACAACATATTCCTTATACCCATAGCAGCCACCCGACTTAAGTCGTAGATGAAACCATCAAGAACTCTCCGAGATCCGTCTGCATGCAACTAAACTATTAGGACAACATCTTCCTAACTCAATCAAGCCACACAAACCGTCCAACCCTAGAATACTGCCACAAATTCCGGTAGGGAAGTCCCATTCAAAAAGGACCAATTACTTCCATTGCTATGCTGACCCAACACCATAGAGCTGACCCATTTCTTTGGTTACTCCTAGTCTTTCCTCTGAGGTAACACTTCTCCCTGTCGATACACAACTACCGTAACCAAAACTCATTGCAGAAAATCCTAATACAAGCCACATAGCCCAGCAACAAATAAACCATCGTATTTCCCCTGAAGCACCCCATGATCCCTCGACCGAGATGCCCATGCTGGATAGACCTTCTATGAATCTGAAGTTATTTTTACGACCCCCTTTTGATACTGAAATGAAAATACATTAATGATGCATAAACACCGTGATGCCTCGAGGAATGGTATTGGAACGGTGTTGATGCAAGACGGTAGGGTGATTGCCTACAAGTATATGTTGTTGAAGGTGCATGAGAAGAATTATCCTATCCATGATCTTGAGTTAGCACCCATTATTTATACGTTGAAGATCTGGCATCATTATTTGCACGGTGTTCCTTGTGAGATCTACACTGATTACCGGAGTTTGCAGCACCTGTTCAAGAAAATGGACCTTAATTTGCATCAGCGGAGGTGGTTGGATCTACTTAAGGACTATGATATCACTATATTGTAACACTTGGGGAAGGCCAACGTAGTGACCGACGCCTTGAGTCATCGGGCGGAGAGTTTGTGGAGTTTGGCATATCTTGCGGTAGCAGAGAGACCCTTAGCATTGGATGCTCATGGCTTAGCCACCCAGTTCGTGAGATTGAATATTTCAGAGCAGAGCCGAGTATTGGCTTGTGTGGTCGCTCGATCTTCTCTTTATGACCATATCAGGGAGCACCAGTATTATTATCCCCATCTTCTAGACCTTCAGGACACTGTTCGGTAAGGTGATTCTAGAGATGTGACTATTGGTGATGATGGTGTGATGAGGATGTCGGGCCAAATATGTGTTCCCAACATGGATGGATTTCGGGAGTTGATTCTCGAGGATGCCCATAGCTCGCGGTATTCCATCCATCCGGCTGCTGCGAAGATGTACCAGGATTTGATACAACACTATTGATGGAGGAGGATGAAGAAGGATATAGTTGGATTTGTGGCCAAGGGTCTCGACTGTCAACAGGTCAAATATGAGCATCAAAGACCGGGTGGCTTTCTTCAAAGGTTAGAGATCCCAGAGTGGAAGTGGGAGCGGATCACCATGGACTTTGTAGTTGGACTTCCACGGACTTTGAGGAAGTTCGATGCTATTTGGATGAACATGGATTAGCTGAACAAGTCAGCTCATTTCATCCTAGTGATGACTACTTACTCTTCAGAGAGATTGGCTGAGATTTATATCATAGAGATTTTCTGCATTCATCGTGTCCCAGTTTCCATCATTTCAGACAGAGGTACACAATTCACATCACTATTCTAGAGAGTTGTACAGTAGGAGTTGGGCACTAGGGTGGAGCTGAGCGTAAAATTCAGATTATAGAAGATATGATATGTTCTTGTGTGATGGATTTTGGAAGGTCATGGGACCAATTCCTGCCACTTGCAGAATTTTCCTACAACAAAGTTTCCATTCCAGCATTCAGATTTCACCGTATAAGGCCCTATATGGTAGTAGTGTCGATCCCCAGTGGGTTGGTTTGAGTCGGGCGAGGCCCGACTGTTGGGTACATACTTGGTCCAAGATTCCCTGGATAAGGTGAAGTTGATTCATGATAGACTTCGCACTTCCCAGTCCAGACAGAATAGTTATGCGGATCAGAAGGTTCGCGAGTTAGCATTCATGGTTGGAGAGTGGGTATTGCTTCAGGTATCGTCTATAAAGGGCGTCATGATATTTCGGAAGAAGGGCAAGCTGAGCCCGAGGTACATTGGTCCTTTCGAGATGTTCCGAAAGTATAACGAGGATCCAACTCATGTATTGGATTTCAGCTCAGTCCAGTTGGACAAGGATCTATCTTATGTTGAGGAGCCAGTGGATATTTTGGACAAGCAGGTCAGAAAGCTAAGGTCAAAAAACATTGCTTTAGTAAAGGTACAGTGGAGGGGTCAGCTGGTCGAGGAAGCAACATTGGAGACTGAGCGGGATATGCGCAGTCGTCACCCTCATCTTTTCACAGCTTCAGGTATGTCTTTATACTCGTTCGAGAATGAATGATTATTTTAATAGGGGGAGGATGTAACGACCCGGCCGGTTGTTTTGATAGTTAGAGCCTCAAACCCCTATTAACTGTTTTACCCATATATATTTACGCTATTGTGACTTGTCGGGACGATTTGTTTTGAGTTTCGGAGTAATTTGGGACACTTAGTCCCTAAATGAGAGCTTAAGTCTTACAATTTGGATCTTAGTCAGAACTATGTGAAGACGGTTCCAGAGTGGAATTCTGTAGATTTCGTTAGCTCCGTTGGATAATTTTGGGCTTGGAGGCGTGTCTGGAATGTGTTTTGAGGGTCCTTAGCTCATTTAGGCTTGAAATGGCGAAAGTCAAACTATTGGAGTTTTGGATTGGTAGTGGAATTTTTGATACCGGGGTAAAAATCTGATTCTGGAAGTTGGAGTAGGTCTGTGGTGTTGAATATGACCTGTGTGCAAAATTTGGGCTCAATCGGATGTAGTTTGGTTTGTTTCGGCGTCGGTTGTAGAATTTTGAAGTTTCATGTTCTTAAAGTTTGGATTGGAGGGTGATTCGTGGTTTTAGCGTTGTTTGATTTGATTTTAGGGCTCGACTAGGTTCGTATGGTGTTTTAGTATTGATTGGTATGTTTGGTTGAGGTCCCGGGGGCCTCGGGTGTGTTTCAGATGCTCAACGGGTCATTTTTGGACATAGGGAGTTGGTAGTTTTTGCTGGTGTTATGCAGCTGGTTTCCTTCATCGCGATCACGTAGAGCATTTGGGAGATCAGTTGAGTTAAATCTTCATGTTTGCCAAGACTGGGACGTGATCGCGTAGGATCTTCAGGTTATACATCGTGAACGCGTGGACTAGGCCACGTTTGAGAAGAAGAAATGAGGCAGCAGTGTAGTTGGGTGTTGCTCTTCACGGTCGCGTGAGGTCAATCGCGATCGCGTAGGTCTTAGGAGCTATTAAATCGCATTCATGTGGGGAGTTACGCGTTCACACAGAGTAAAATTATGAGGCAACAAAGTTGTTCTTCGCGATCGCGAGGGTGTTCCACGATCGCGATTAAGGAAATAACTGGGCAGATTTAATGTTTAAAAACAAGGGTTTGAGTTCGCATCACAAAATTCGATTGAGAGCTCGGTAGAAGGCGAAATTTGGAGGGATTTTCGGAGGAAGTTTTTGGGTGACGATTCCTAACTCCTTTATGATTATTTCCCACTAATCCATGCTTAATTTTATCATTTAATTTCGTATTTGGGGTGAAAACTGGCGAAAATTTGAGAAAAGTTCTTAGGCCGAATTTTTGTATTTTTATCGAGTTTTTGGTATCGGATTTAAGTAAATTTTGTATGGTTAGACTCATGAGTGTTTGTAATTTGTGATTTTTACACGATTCCAAGACGTGGGACCGGGGAGGCTTTCTGGGTGTTTTTCCTATTTTCTTGCCGTAGCTTCAAATTCATTAGCTAACATAGTTACTTCTAGTTATATTTACGTTATGTAATTGATTTGATTAGATTTGGTCCATACGGAGTTGGATACTCGTGGCAAGAGCATAATTTCAGATTAATTTGAGCTTGGTTCAAGGTAAGTGGCTTGCCTAACCTTGTGTGGGGGAACTTCACCTTAGGATGTTGGTATTGTTTGATATATGAGTGACGTGTACGTGAGGTGACGAGTACGTACACGGACTATTTGTTGTAAAACTCTATTTTCACTAAATCATAACCTGTTTTTGCCTTGTCTGAACTACACTAGCATATATAATTACCTTGTCTAGATTAGAAAATCATTCCTACGTGTTTTGACTGTCTATTTGAATTTTGTGCAGAATGTTTAGTGAAATTCCTGTTTTTCCTTGGTTTGAACTTAGCCTAAACAGTAGTTTTCACTTTCATAACTGTTGTGTTGTTGGTTGAGTTGCATATTTATTTTGAGACTACGAAATGCATTCCGGGAGATCCCTCAACACTACATATTTACTTTGGGACTACAGACGTATTTCGGGAGACCCCCCAGCACAACATATTTACTTTGGGACTACGGACGTACTCCGGGAGACCCCCATGTACTGCATATTTACTTTGGGACTACAGACGTATTGCGGGAGATCCTCTGTACTGCATATTTACTTTGGGACTATGGGACGGTATCCCGGGAGATCCCCCTATTGTTATTCCTTCTCTGAACTGAGGGCTTTTCTTGACTTCTTTTACAGTAGATTTTTGTAATTAATTTATTTTAATATATACCTATTACTTCTTTAATTCATTATATTTATACTAGTGGGGTCCTGACCCGACCTCGTCAGTACTGGATCGAGGTTATGCTTGGCCCTTACTGGGTATCATTGTTGTGTACTCATGCCCTTCCAGCACATGTTTTCGTGTACAGATCCAGGTACTTCTCGTCTGCCTCTGTATTAGTCAGCAACAGTAGCCACCGGAGACTTCAAGGTATATCTGCTCGCGTCCGCAGAACCTCGGAGTCCCCGTCTCTCTTTATTTGTTTCCTCCTATACTTCTTAGACTCTTGTATAACAGGCTGTAGATAGATTTCATAGAGCTTGTGGCTCATGGTTCCGGATACTGGGAAGTGATGTGTATAATTGGTAAATTGGATTTACATGTATATGCCGAGCAACATTTTACCTTTATATAGTAATTTTGAAGCTTAGTTGGTTTTTTTATTATTCTTTATTTTTGGGTTATTTCAATGGTAATAGGCTTACATAGTCATAGAGGCTAGGTGCCGACAAGACGCCTTTCGGAGGGGTAAAAATAGATCGTAACATCTTATTTTGTCCTGAAATCTATATATTTATATAATTCAGGGAAAAAAAAGATGACTGGACACCTCTCTTTGACTTGATTTACCATTTAACCTTTTTCTCAACTTTTTGGGTTTTCCTCCTATTTCTTTCACTAATGTGTTGTATTAAAGAACCCATAAACACACCTTAAAGACTCTCCACGTATTTTATTTATTGGATTTCGTTAAGCATTATAATTCCATGTCAGTTATAATAAACCTTTACATCTCCCCAAACATATAAATATCCATGATTGAGGTTGTCTCCATTCATGTAATAACAATTCTTTCGTTCTAATGTCATGTGATTCCAAAGGAGATTAGGACTTCTCATATATAATTCATTTTTCAATTTTTTTCTTTTTCTTTCTGGTGAATTGGTGCTGTCACACCTTTTTTTTCACTGGCTCGGTAAATAAAGGGTAATAAGGGAGTTTTTCCAATTAAAGCGACATTATTCAGATTTGGGATTTATTTTTAGTTTTCAGAGTCGCCACCCGGATTTTTGACGAAGTTTCGGGACACCGTTTTATTTTTAAAAAAATCCCAAATCGAGAAAATTCTGACTTTGTTTTAAGTTGTCTGTGATCAGAAATTCAAGTAAGGAATTCTGTTAACCCGGGAGAAGGTGTTACGCATTCCCGAGTTCCGTGGTTCTAGCAGTCACTTAACTATTAATATTTGACCTAATTATCTAATTATTTACATATCTTAAACTTGTTGTGTATTTAGCCTTTTTACTTTTTAACCGCTTTTAGTATTTATGGATTTATCTTGAAACAAGTCACAATGGCATGCACTTGTTTGATTTTTTTTTGACACATTATAACTACGCCATATGAAATGCACCCGGAATTACAACATGTAATTTTTATTATAATTTGAAGTTGAAGACGGGGACATGATTTGTCACACTCGAGTGTAGATTACGTAGTTAAGACTATGGTCATGACGGTTTTATAATGCCTATTTGAGGCGATGTTTGATTATTCCATATGTTTTCTACTTGAAGGAGCATTTTTGTTTTAAGATCAATTGAGATGTTTATGGATTTAATCTTAAAAAAATCACGATGGCGTGCATTTGTTGTTTTTGAGCATACGACAAACACGTCACATGAAATGCACCCATGGTTGCTATGTGCATTTTTATGAATTGTTTGGAGTTGAGGGTCGGGGGCATGAGTTGCCACTCCGGAGTGTAGTTTATGGTAATTTTGAGGTAATGATCGATTTTTGTCAAATTTCAAAGTAAAGGTATTTATTCTACCTAAGGATTGCCTAAAATGATGTTCAATAGCCTAAAGATAACATGCTTTGGGCTATGGCCATATTTTAGCCCCAAATTGTTTCAACTCTTTTGGCCAATCATAATTGTGTCTAGTTAACCGGAAATGATTTGTATTGTTTGAACTAACATTACTAGGGATAAGCATAACATGAACATTTGTACTTAACAACGATAATTACAATCTGCATTTTTAGTGTTATTTTCAGTTGTCATTGTTTGGGAAAAATTACACTCATATGCATCCAAAGATTTGCCAAATTGAGCAGAAGTAAATCACAAGACTTTCAAAGATGCAGGATGTAAAAAATGAACACTAGGCGTTTGAATTTGTAGTCTAGAACTAATCTATAGTTTCTTTTACCAGTTTGAACATGACCATGCATCACCAGAATTGCAATTCATTTGTAAAGAATATGTTACATACGTTGATTTCAGAAAGTTTAATAGGTGCGAAATGAAGTAGGCGTAATTAACTTTACCTTAGATACATGATAACTAAAATCGGAAGAACCATTTTTCAAAGCAGCAAATGTTTATAAAATCATATATATGCTAGCTTAAATATTCACTCCATTTCTATTGTTGTCATGCTATATTGGAGACATGAAGGTGGATTATAAATTTACAAAAAAAAGCCCCTTTTAAAAAAGAAGAAAAGAAAAACTAAACCCAATATGAATACTAAGCAGATTTCAAATGTATACATTCCAGTCTTTAATTACACGATTCTGAAAATGAATATAAACTACTGCCATCTAAATACACTTAACAGAAAAATGGAAAGCTAAAAAAAGAAATTTTTACATATACTTGTGGCATCCTTTGTAATCTGTAAACACCCCCAGTTGATTGAGTGTTGTGCAACTACCAAAACCAAACGAACCATTGAGAGGTAAGTTTTGATTCTGATAATGCTTGTGTTCAAATCATTTTACCTGGTAGAATTATTTATGCACTTTCTCAGGGTGAATGTGATCATGAAAGGATCAACTCACCTCCGGACTTGTCATTTTTACACTTGGGATCTTCAGTTCATATTAGTTACTTAACTTCATTATTTAGGCATTTTAAGAGGATAAATCTGATCATAAGAAGGATTCCAGATTCTTTCCTCTAGTGAGCCTTTGATTATCCACTTTACATCCTTTGAAAGGACAATTTCAGCAAGTTAAATAACTGCTTATGCACTGTTATGGGACGAATTTGACTATCAAAGAGTAAAATTCATCTACCTTAGTGCTAACATTTACATAATTCTAAACTATATGGTATTTTACTTATATAGGCATTTTAGGGGATGAATTTGACCACTCAAGGGTTCAAGTTCCTCACCTTGATGCCCTTCTTTACTACATACTTTATACCCTTTTTGAGGGGTAAACTTCAACCAACTAGTGTTTATGCACTACTACAGGGTGAATTTGACTATCAACAAGTCAAACTCATCTAACCTAGTGCTAACACTAACCTATCTAGAGACTTGCTTGTTGAATCTCTTTATTGACCAAAAAGATTCAATTGAAAGCATATTTTGTGGATTCTTAGGGAAAGAATCTGATCATAGAAAAGGCCAGATTCAATCATCCTAGTGCAGCTTGTTCTATTATTCGGAACTATGAATATTTACTACACAGTCATTAAACAACATATACCAACCAAAAAATACTGATATCAATACAGTTGTCACACTAACAGGTTCATTATCATGCTAAAAACATCTATAAAACCACATTTACGTAAAGTAGAATAAACAACCTTATTTATCAAGAATAGCTAGCTTAAGCAATGAGTAAAAGAAGAGAATTCCAATCCAGCATTTCATTGAGAACAAGAAGAGTTAATACATACCTTTTTTAAGAGTAAAACAGCAGAAAATTTGACCAAATAAAGGTCAGATGCTAAAAACTGGAGATCAATACAGCAACTAACAAGCAACAAGACCAGCAGTAGAGAAACCCAGAAAGTGAGAGCTTGAAAAACCTGAAACTGAAGCGAGACCAGCAAGAAAAACATATTTCAACTGGATAAACTTTTAAAAACCCAGAAAAACCAATCAGCTACCACCCAAGTCCAAGAGTACCAAGACTGAGGAAAACCAGATTTTTTTTCCAAATATTTCTATACCTAAATCGAGTGTTCTTTCAGTATAGGATTTCTACTCTGTGTGTGTATGTGAAATTTCTGTATCCATATTTTTCAGCAGGCAAAAAGGTTCAAAAATCCAGTCCAGAATATGTAAAAAGAAAGTCTATTTATAGAGGGCTCAAGGATGGGATATGCTTTGGCATATTCCTCATTCTAGAGCTGAAAAAATAGTACAAAATAGTGCATAGGGCAGCTGTCAACCTTATCTTTGGGAAAACTGCCCTTATTTTAGAACCTTCTCTTTAGAAAATACCCATTTAACCTTAAAAATCTGATTTCCTAAACTGAGAAACCTAATGTACCCTTTGGAGTCCCTGAATTTACCATTGGGTAATCAAGGTTAAACTCACTTGTGTTATTATTTAAACTTTGGTTAGTTAACCCTATTTATGTTCTTTAGTCACCTTATTAGTTGTTCTTAACTATGGTTGAGTCAAACTAGTTAAAGGTTAATTGATTAAGTCAATCTAGTTAACCTAGGTTAACTGATTTATTCTAATTAATTACTAAAATCAAGGACTTAACTAATGATTAAGCCTAGGTTAGAGGATTTGTTTTAGTTAATTATCCCTAAATTAATTATCTTGGACATACTTTAGGACTTGGTTAACTGTTTAAGGGACTATTAACCTAGGTTAAACTAGTTAAACAAGTTATTTTAGGAAATTATTATTAACTAAATTAATCTTGAAAAATCTAGGTTAAATTATGACCATGCACTGGTTTAGAACTAAGTATTAGCCTAATTAATCGATCAAATGGATCACTAAGCAATTAATCAATATAAATACTCATGACTAAGGAAAGAAATAGTAATTTCTACAGGCTGACATGCTCATTAAAATGGTATATTGACAAATAAATTAATCAATACAAGGCTATAGATTGAAGACATAATGCACATAGTGATGAATCCAACTAACAAATAGACTTGATCGTCAAGAAACATTATTGCTAATTATTGGGCAGCATTAAACAAAAACAGAATCGTCGCAACTAATTCATGAATAACGAGAGAACAAAGAAAGAAAAATATGAACCTAATCAGAACAATTCATAGCTTTAATAACAGACAGAGACAAAGTAATAATACAAAACAGAAAAATAAAATCAAAAGAATCAGTGATTTAAACCCGATTTTGTTGAAACGGAGCATAGAAAACAGTCGAGAGGAGAGGAGATACCCGTTTAAAGGACTTGGCCGGAAAAAATGAAGGTTGCCGGACCTTGGCCGGACTCCAGAGGGTATGAAAATGACTCAAACCCACATAAATCAATAGCCATCGATGAGAGCTATCGGTTCATGTAGGTGAGAGCCATTAGACATCTTTGAATTGGCCGTATATGGACCTTTAGGTTTTTCAGTATTCTAGATCCGAAATTACTCGAAATTTGATGTTTGTTTGGGGAAATCAATGGTGGGATGGGGTTGAGGGTGAGGAGAGGGTCATACGGTGAAAGTTTGGGGTGGTTTGGAGGTCGTCCGCACCGGTAGGTGACTTCCGGGCGGCGGAATCCTAGGGCGACTAGGGTTTGGGTTAGACTGAAGAGAGAGATGAATGTGATGAGGTGTGAGGCTTCTAAATTAATGGGGGGGGGGCGTTTGGAAAGTTTTATAGTGGGGTTTGTGGTAGGTTCCCAACCGTTTGATTTATCTTAATCAATGGTTGGGATGGATTGTAGGGTGAAACGGGGTCGTTTTGGTGGGGAGGGGGGGGGGAGCCGGCCGGGTAAGTGCTCAATTGGGCCTGGTGATTGGAGTAGTGTAGAGATAGGTTTGGGCCTGGTATTTCTTGGCCCAGGTCCGATTTTAGGCCTAATTTTGCCTATACTAATCTAATTAATTAGCATTTAATTAAATCAAACACTTAATAGAAAAGTGTAGTGATTAATTCTAACTTAAGTTTTTATTTATAAATTAATTTTAATATTCCTAGTTAAATCCATAAAAAATAATTAATTTTTAGCAATTAGTTATCAAAACTACATCACCTCAAATAATCATTATTTCTTTGTTATTCAATTCAATTAATCACAAATAATGAGTTTATAATTCCTCGATAATAATGGTGCATCGAATTATGCAATTTTAAATAATTTTTTAAAAAAGACGAATTATGAATATGCACATGCAAAACAATTCACAATTAATCACTAAAAATTCAACAAAATCTATAAGATTAATTTACTTATCTAATTTTGTAGGAGTATTTAGTAGGTGAAAAATTACATGCTCACAGCTGCCCCTCTTTGCTCGGAAACACGAAGAGTTTTCGGGCAAAGATAAAGTGAGCGGTTATGAACAACTTTTATCTGTTCAAACACTCCAAGTGAAGCATTTTTTGAAAAGTCTGACCGGACACTGCTTCAAGGTTGCCTACATATCCTTGGCTATAAAGGAATCAGGTCAGTGTAGTTCTGGAAGTTTTGGTAGCTGGGACTACCAGGAAGTTGTGATTTCACTGCTGTTGCTACTGCTTACTGCTTGCTGAGCTCCTTATTACACCAAAATCAAAATGAAAAAGACTAAACTAAACCTATCAACTACGAGTTACAAGATTCCTATCTATGAGTCTTCTGAAACTCAATCTTGAGTATTGGATGCTTCTTTAAACAGACTCCGATCTGAATCTTGATGCTTGTTACTTGCAGGTGCTGATTCAAACTTCTTCAGCTTTTCGAATCAAGAATGGACATGCATAGCTTGTGACTTCAATCTGTCTCGAGCAGTCCACATCTTTTGAGCTTCTGTACTTTGGGGTTCCACTCTTTCCTTTTCTTCTTTTTTTTATTCTGAATTGAGACGTCTTCTTTTAGTCGTCTCGAATCCATTGTCCTAAATTGTAATCTGCGGAAAATCAAAACCAAACGGATGAAATTTTCTGCCCCAGTTTTTACAAGGAATATTTCGCGAGTTATTGTAATAAAATCCATGCCACTTTATTATTGAAAGCGATGAAAAGTCGGAAGCAGTGCACCCGGAGTTATTGTAGACTAGGGAGTGGATACCCTATGTCTCAAAGCAAGATCAACTAGGGGTTGGATACCCTATGTTGTAAAATAAAATTAACTAGGGATTGTATACCCTATGTTGGAAAAGAAATCAATTAGGGAATGTATATCCTTAATTGGAAAAGCAAAACATCAGTAGGGAATGTATACCCTTAACTGGAAAAGCAAAACATCAGTTAGGGAATGTATACCCTTAACTGGAAAAGCAAAACATCAATTTGGAAATGTATACCCTTAATTGGAAAAGAAAAGCATCAGTTAGGGAATTTATATCCTTAACTGGAAAAGGAAGCATCAATTAGGGAATGTATACCCTTAACTAGAAAAGGAAGCATCAATTAGGGAATATATACCCTTAATGGGAAAAGAAAAGCATCAGTTAGGGAATGTATACCCTTAACTAGAAAAGGAAGCATCAATTAGGGAATGTATACCCTTAATTGGAAAAGCAAAACATCAATTAGGGAATGTATACCCTTAATTGGAAAAGAAACCATCAATTAGGGAATGTATACCCTTAATTGGCATCGACTAGGGAGCGTGTACACCCATGTCGGGAAAATGTGTAGTTGGGGATTGGAGGCCCCATACTACTTTGATTCATTTTGAACTTGAATTCTTCTCTTTTTTTTATTTTATCTTTCTTTTTTTTTTTTTTGGGCATGCGGGAAAAGAGTTTTGGAGGAAACTTTCCTTTATTTGGAGTCAATGCTGCAGAGCTCCTTCTAGCTCTTGCGCAATTCCTTTTGATTGCACCTGCTTTTTGCATGGTTTCTTCTATACCTGTTTCTTATTTTCAAACAAAGAACAATTTGTTAATTTGAAATGGTGGTTGGTTTTGCATCCTTGAATTTCAACTGTTTGATCTCATCCTCTTTGACGAAAATCTCAACTGTTTGCTTGCTTGTTGGGGATTGGGTTTTATTTCTAAGCACGGGGACCCTAGCTTTCCAGATTTCGTCATGGTGACCGGTCATGTAGGATCCAACATTTCAAATTTATTCTGCCTTTGTAGGCCTTTCATTTGCTTCTCTTTTGGATTTCCGGAGTATCGGGGATAATTTTTGGCCCCTCAAATTCTGCCCTACCGGTTAGTCTCGTGAGACATAACCTTTCCAATTTTACTTCGCCTTTATCGGCCTTCCATTTCACGTATTTCCCACGTCTTTCATTTAAAGCACCTTGAGCGCTTTGGCTTTTCTGGCTTTGCCAAGAGGGTTAGCCACGTGGGAATTAGCCTTTCACTCCAATTTCCTTCATAGGCATTTTGATTTGGATCTTCTCCTTTCAAGAGTTGTGTTTACAGCATCGGCCATTGTGGCCAGTCGGGATCGACTTGATGTCACTGGTGAGGCTTGGTGCCCCTTGTATGTTGGCTCGCGTCAAATGTGAACCCTGTAAATTAGTTTTGCCATCCTTTCTTTGTCTTATTTCGGGAATAGAGTTAGACCGAAAGGGATTGAGAAATAATAAATGACAGAATGGATAATGAGTTTAAACGAAAGGTATCCCTTTCGGGGAAAGGAAGGAAGGACTTAACTGGAGTGCATGCCGACTTTAATGAACATGACATGCCTTTTGGACTAGATGCCTGATCCGTGTAAACCGTCCGACTCCCAAGAATTCATCACAACAATCACCTCGAGATTGAGAAATCTTTCCCCGGACTGTGTCCATGTCAGTGACCCATTATCCTTTTCGATTAGTGGCGCCCTTTGCGGGTTTTCACTAACTAACCTCTCTTATTTCTCTTATCACCATCGCCTTGTAGTGCTCTTTACGAGTTTTCACTAATCAAGACTCTCACATTTTTGATTTCTCTGACCGTCGCCTTGTAGTGCTCTTTGCCAGTTTTCACTAGCAAGACTCTCTCATTTTATTTCTCTCATTTTCTTGCACCGGATTCGACACTGTATCCTCTAACTTTAAACATGTTTGCCAACCGATCGGAAGGACTTGAACATGGTTTTGGTGAAAAAGAATTTCTATTGAATTACAACTTTGGAACCTCTCCGGCGAAATTATCACCAAACATATTATAACATCTGCCCCAGCTTAAACTCTTGGAGAAATCCGGAATTTTATTTTGGTGTGACTGAACCCCAGGGAGAGGGTGCCTACGTATCCTTTCGGAATCAAGTCGAACGTATTTTGTTTTTTTTTCAAAAGCTGTTTCAAGTTCCAAAGAGGGTAATCAACGGAAGGTAATCGGCTCAAAGGGTTTGCAAAAGGGTTAATGTGTTTGGGTAGCGAGAATGAAAGCCTTCGTCATTTCAATCGGAGAACTTTTAATATTATATGGAGGGTCAAACGTAGTAACTTTTGACTGCGTCTGCATGGACAGCCGTTTCAGGGTCATTTCCTTCGATGTCTCCCAAGTATAACACTCATTTTGATAGAAATCTCCTTATGATGTACGGACCTTTCCATTTCGGGGAGAATTTTCCTTTCGTCTCTTCGTGGTGCGGGAGGATTCGTTTGAAGACAAATTTCCCCACTTCGAACTTCCTAGGTCGCACTTTCTTGTTGTAAGTGCGGTCCATTCTTTGTTGGTACAACTGCCCGTGGCACACTGTGGCCATCCTTTTCTTTTCCATCAGAGTTAATTGTTCCAGTCGGGTTTTGAGACATTCATCATCCTCAATTTCTGCTTCGACAATAATCCAAAGGGAAGGAATTTCAACTTATGCGGGTATTACGACTTCACTGCCATAAACGAATAGGTAAGGAGTAGCCCCAACCGACGTGCGTACGGTCGTACGATATCCCAACAATGCGAAAGGCAACTTCTCGTGTCATTGCCTGGATGTTTGAATCATTTTCCTGAGAATTTTCTTGACGTTTTTGTTTACTGCTTCAACGACGCCATTGGCTTTGGGCCGGTAAGGGGTGGAGTTCTGGTGTGTGATTTGAAACTGTTCACACACCCCCCTCATCAAGTTACTGTTCAGATTCTCTGCATTGTCGGTAATGATAATTTTTCGGATACCAAAATGACATATGATATTAGAATGCACGAAATCCACCACCGCTTTCTTATTGACAACTTTGAACGTGACAGCCTCGACCCATTTTGTGAAATAGTCGATAGCAACCAAGATGAATTTGTGCCCGTTTGAGGCCCTTGGCTCGATTGGCCCGATGACATACATTCCCCAGGCAACAAACGTCCAGGGTGCTGACATAGGATGCAGCTCTGATGGTGGTGCATGGATTAAGTCGCCATGTATTTGACACTTATGGCACTTCCGGACGAAACCAAAACAATCTTTCTCCATGGTCATCCAATAATATCCAGCCCGCAAGATTTTCTTTGCGAGGACGTACCCATTAATGTGGGGACCGCATACTCCTGAATGCACCTCGCTCATAATCCTTTCGGCTTCTTTGACGTCTATGCATCTTAATAGACTTAGGTCGGGAGTCCTTTTATACAGTACTTCCCCACTTGGGAAGAAACTACTGGCGAGCCTTCGAATGATTCTTTTATGGTCTCTGTTAGCCTGGTCTGGATATTCTTTTGTCTTCAAACACCTTTTAATATCAAGATACCATGGTTGGACGTCGGGTTCTACTTCGACCGTTTTGCAATAACCATGTTTTTCCTTGATTTGGATCTCCAATGGGTCTGTGTGAACATTACCCGGATATGGCAGCATTGCAGCTAGGGTGGCCAGCTCATCGGCTAACTCATTGTGGAACCGAGGAATATATCTAAACTCGACGGCTTTTAATCGCTTGCTAAGATCCTCCACATGCTGTTTGTAGGGAATGAGCTTAACATCTCGAGTTTCCCACTCTCCCCGAGCCCTCTTAATAATCAAATCGGAGTCCCCCATGATCAACAACTCTTCTACATCCATGTAAATGGCCATATTCATGCCCATTATACAAGCTTCATATTCAGCAGTATTGTTTGTGCAGAAGAAACAGAGGCGGGCCGTGGCAGGGTAGTGTTGTCCTGTGGGCGAAATCAAGATTGCCCCTATCCCAATACCTTTTGCATTGGCTGCTCCGTCGAAGAAAATTTTCCAGGTGTCAGCGCCTTCCGAGGTTACTTCGACGGAATTGACTTACTCATTTGGAAAATAAGTACTCAAAGGTTCGTATTCGTCATCAACCGGATTCTCAGCTAGATGCTCAGCCAATGCTTGAGCATTCATTGTTGTGCGAGTGACATAGACAATGTCGAATTCTGTGAGCAAGATTTTCCATTTTTCTAATCTCCCAGTGGGCATTGGCTTTTGGAATATATACTTCAAAGGATCTAGTCTCGTGATGAGGTAGGTGGTATAAGCCAACAAATAATGTCGGAGCTTCTGAGAAACCCAAGTTAGAGCGCAGCAAGTCCTTTCTAACTGAGAATACTTGGCCTCGTAGCTTGTGAACTTCTTGCTTAAGTAATATACGACCTGCTCTTTCATTCCGGTTGCGTCATGCTGCCCGAGAACATACCCAAGGGAATTTTCTAGCACTGTGATGTATAGGAACAAAGGTCTCCCCGGTTCTGGTGGGACTAACACTGGAGGGTTTGACAGATAGTCTTTGATCTTGTCGAAAGCGTCCTGGCACTTGTCTGTCCATTTGATGTCTGCATCTTTTTTCAACAGCTTGAATATAGGCTCGCATGTGGATGTCAACTGAGCGATGAACCTGCTGATGTAATTCAACCTACCCAGCAGACTCATGACCTCCTTCTTGGTTCTTGGGGGTGGGAGATCCCGAATAGATTTTATCTTTGTCGGGTCCAGCTCGATGCCCCGTCGACTAACTATAAATCCCAGTAATTTTCCGGATGGAACTTCGAAAGCGCACTTGGCTGGGTTTAATTTCAAATCATATTTGCGCAGGCATTCGAAGAATTTCCTCAAATGCTACACATGGTCACTTTGGGTCATGGACTTAAAGATCACATCATCCACACACACCTCAATCTCCTTATGCATCATGTCGTGGAATATGGCGCTCATGGTCCTCATATAAGTTTCCCCACCGTTCTTTAAACCAAATGGCATGACTTGGTAACTGTATGTTCCCCAGGGTATAGTGAAGGCTATATTTTCTACATCATCTTCATCCATCAACAGAGTGATACCCGGCATAGCAATCGAAAAAAGATTGTATCTCATGTTTGGCACAATTGTCAACTAGGACATGTCGACACATACTCGGACCTTTCCTTCCTTCTTAGGCACCGGAACCACATTGGCCAGCCAGGTGGTGTATTGGACCACTCGTATTACTCCAGCCTTCAGTTGCTTAGCGACCTCTTCTTTGATCTTGTCACTCATGTTTGTTTTAAATTTCCTCTGCTTTTGTTGGACATGTGGATAACCGGGGTAAGTTGGCAATTTGTGTACCACCAAGTCCATACTTAGTCCGGGCATGTCGTCATAGGACCAAGAAAACACGTCATTGAATTCAAATAGGATTTGAATCAAGGCGTCCCTAGTCCTTTCATACATGTGGACACTTATCATGGTTTCTCGAATCTCCTCTTCATTGTCCAAGTTAACGGGTTCTGTTTAGTGTAAGTTTGGTTTAGGCTTATTCTCGAATTATTCCAATTCTTGATTTATTTCCCTAAAAGCCTCTTCTTCGTCATTTTTCGATTCTTTATTCATTATTTCAAGGTTAGACGGCGTATTAAGATCAGATCATGAAGTCCGCAAGCATGTCATGTTTTTCAAGGCCGCATTATTAGGACTGAAAAAATAAGAAAAGTAAATAAAAACCAGAAAGAATAATAGACGATGAAATTTTTGATTTCATTTCATTGAATTTGAACATAGGAGTGTTTACATCGGAATTGAAAAAGCGAGAAATTAAAAATACTTGAGTTACACCCTGAAATAACTCATAGTGCAGAAAAGATGGCAAAAGCTGAACTACCGGGATTCCCGTCTGACGGGGAATGAAGTAGCCTTCCAGTTTTGCAACTTGGCATCAGGCCCCATATACTGCACTTCAGCAGTGCTGGAGCCTTCTCCTGGTTGGACCATATGAGCCTCATACAACATCTGTCTCATTGCTTCGCAGATTTCTTCGACCGTGAAAGACTCTTCCTCTTCCTCCACGTATTTTGGCTTGACAAATGATGCGGTGATGTGTGGGATCGGCTGAGGCAATACCCAACCATTTTTCTTACATTGGTCAGCCCATTGTTCATCGTTGGGAGTAGCTTGAAACCCTGTGCCAAAGAACTTTTTACTGGTAGGCAAGGTGATAGGTTCTTTAATGCCTTGTAAGGACTCCCCGAGCCCTTTTCCAGGTGTGTACCCATCTTTAATCATGTTATTAGCGATCATAATTGATGTGTTTGATAGGAAGGGTTGAGGGCACGGGGTTCCTTCCTCATGTTGGTCCGCAACCACAACCTCAAAATCCTAGTAGACTATGTACTCGCTGCCTTCTCTTGCTTCCAGGCATGGGACTGGTGGGTCCCTGTAAATAGATTGCTCGTCCTCTCCATGGACCATTATTTCCCGGTCTTCATGCTCGAACTTAACCATCTGGTGGAGGGTAGATGGTACTGCCCATGCTGCATGGATCCAAGGTCTTCCCAGGAGATAATTATAGGAAGTGTCCATATCCATGACTTGGAATGTCACTTCAAAATCTACAGGGCCGATTGTCAAGACCAAATCAATATCCCCGATCGTGTCTCTCTTGATACCATCAAATGCGCAGACGCACACATTGTTGGCCCTAATTCTCACAGTCCCAATCTCCATTATTTGTAGGGTCGAGAGAGGGAAAATATCAACCCCAGATCTGTCATCCATCATAACTATTTTCACATAGTAACCTTCACATTTAACAGTTAGGTGGAGAGCTTTGTTGTGGGCAGCCCCTTCCGGGGGCAAGTCATTCTTGCTAAATGAGATCTGGTTGACTTCGAAAAATCTTTCCGCCATTCTTTCCATTTGCTCAACTGTGGTCTCGGCCAGAACATATGCTTCGTTAAGTGTTTTGATTAGGATTTTCTGATGCTCATTTTAAATTATCAGCAAGGATAGAAGTGAGACCTGAGTGGGGGACTTTCTGAGCTTCTCAATTATGGCGTATTCAGAGGTTTTCATATTTTTGAAGAATTTTCCTGCCTCTCCGGCAATGATCCCGAAAGCATTTCTGCTTGCTTTTGTTCAGTTCTTCCAGGTTGAGGTATTTCTCCGATGAGTTTATCTCACTTGTTTCCCCAGTAATTTCTTTTCCTTTGTACGTCACCAACGTCTTGTTGTAATTCCAGGGGACGCCAGTAGTATTCTTTGTGGGAGTCTGCGATGTGCGGCTAATAACCACGGGCTCATTCAGCCTTGGTGAAATTATTTGCCCCGCCCCACATACGTCCCTTTTGGCACGCACATTTTGGGCCGTTCATCGTTGCTTTGTTGAATTGTAACCTTCTGGGAGGACTCAAAACATTTTGTTCCCTTCTGGGTGCCTTGGGGACGTAAAGAATAGCGTCTTTAGAGGGTCCCATATTTTTCTTGGCTTCAGCCTTCCCCCTGACCTGGGGGATGGGGTTACTCTTCTTCATTTCGTTGACTGGTTTTGGTGCCACCTTGGGCTTTCTTTCCACGTATGCGATAGCGATGATGGCCTTTAGAGCTGGATCAAAATCCTAGTACTCGCAAATCATGCCGATGAAGGTCCCATTATTGTGAGTGGGCAATGGATTGTTCGTCACATTGGGAGCTTCTTCGTCTCTTAACACCACTTTCTTTTGTTCTATAAGGTTTTCCACGGCTCTTCTAAGGGTCCAACACTCCTCCGTGTCATGGCCTTCTGCTCCGGAATGGTAGGCACAATTGGTTCCCGACTCGTATGATGTTGATGCTGGGTTTTGCCTGGTCGGAGGTAAGGGCTGTAGAAGCCCCATCATGACTAATTTTGGGAAGAGGCTTGAATACGGCTCACCGATAGGAGTGAAGTTGAGTCTCCTCAGTGGTTCGTGGGGGTAGGTGTTGTACGGATAGTTGTTTTGGGGAGGGCGTGAATTATATGGAGCTGGGGGAAGGTGGTTATTTCTCGGGGGTGGAGCTCTATTCGGATTTTATTGTTGTTGCGGCTTGGGATGCGGCTGAGCGTTCATTATCGCATAAGGAAAATGGGGCGTAGCATAAGCTGCGTCTTGGTAAGGATGGTAATATTGGGAAGCTTTGGGAAATGAATGTGGGTATCGTCGAGACTTCCTGACATCGGAAACCATCATGGACCCTTCGTCTTTCTTCTTTCTGTTGGATGCACTCCTGTATCCGCTTTGGATGGCCTGAGAGGTTGCTCGTATGGCAGATTGGCTCAGGATGTGACCGGTTTTTAGACCATTCTCCACCATTTCTCGAATTTTGATTGCTTTCGCAAATGGTTTGCCCATGGCGGACATCATATTTTGGAAGTAATCAGCTTCCTGTGCTTGTAGAAAGACACTGACCATTTCTACCCCATCCATCGGAGGTTTGACTTTGGAGGCCTGCTCGAGCCATTTAATGGTGTACTCTCTGAAACTTTCTGAGGTTTCTTTTTGAGATTGGATAGAGAGTTCCTATCGGGAGAGATGTCCACATTTTATTTGAATTGCCGAACAAAGTCCAGTGCCAGTTCATCCCATATGTGCCAGCGGGATATATCCTGGTCCATGTACCATTCTGATGCAATCCCTATCAAGCTTTCTCCAAAATATGCCATGAGAAGTTTCTCTTTCCCACCTGCTCCTCGGCGCTGGTTGCAGTACCTTTTTAGTTAAGCTATGGGGTCCCCATGTTCGTCATAAGCTATGAGGCAAGTGGACGTGCGGGAACATGCACAAATCTTCATAGGAGACAGTTTTCTGCCCACTCAGCCCCTGTATATTCTTGAGGCTCTGCTCAATACTCTTCATTTTCCGAGCCATTTCTTCGTGCTCGGGTCTTTTCTTATCTTGTCCCAAACTGACCTCAAACTGAGGTTTTTGGGGGTATGTATTGGGAGTAACATGAGTGGTATCTAGATGGACGGACGGTGTTTTGGAATGTGAATGTTGGCGGCTTGAAACATGGCCTAGAGATAGTCGGTGGAGTCGTGGCAGACATTGGTGGTGCGGTGAAGATGTAGGAAGAAACACCAGAAAATAGGGCCTGGGGGCGAACCTCAGAAGGCCTTCCGGCAAAGTGAGCCGACATAGTTGGATATCCAAAAGGCGTGGCTTGGTAGCTTATGGGGATGTTGGATGTCCTGCCTGCCCTGGGAATTATCTCTAGGAAACTCGGGATGGTACTGGGTGGTTCCCTACCATTGGACCATGCGTCCCACATTTCCAGCATGCGGTAACGCAGAGTCTTATTCCCTTCAGCTGTTGCTGACTCAGATGTTGGGATGGCTGGATTCAGGTCTTCCACGGAAGAGTTGACGATTGATATGTGACTTTCGGATGTCATTTTTATGCTCCCTTTTGATCTAGTGAACTAAGGATGGGAAGCCAGGTTACCGCAAAACCAACCACCTAAAAATACCTTTAGAGATTGAACAACAAAACGTTAGGTTGAAGCATTTATCTCATAAGGAATCACATGTTTGGGGTATGCAATGCACCTAGGCAATTAAGCGCTTTCCATATGTTTTGCAACAATTGTGTATTTCATCCCGTCTATATTTCTCGGTTTTTCCCTTTTTATCATTCTTGTCCTTCCTTTTTTATTGTTTCCGCTCTTTTATTCTTCGCTTGGTTTCCTTTCTTAAGGTTATGATCGAATCCTATGTGGATTGCCTACGTATCACAGCGTCGCGTGAATAAGATCATCTAATAGTTCATGGAATAAGTACAAAAGGAAATAAACAATTTCAAATTTTCATTCATTAGATAAAACTTCCAGTTTTCATTCATTGCAAACGTTTTTTGGAAATTTAAAACTACAAAAGACTCTGACATACTTTCTTGGAAATTTAAAAACTACAAAAGACTTAAAGTAGACTCAAACAAGACTGCAACAGGAAAATGAAATACTCGAAAAGGACATCAAGAATACATAAGTGCTTCTACTGCTCCAGGGGCCCGCGGGACATCATTCCGTCTCGCCACGGGCTTGGTACCAAATCTTGCTGGAGGTGGCATAGGTCATCGATTATCTTGTGGACGAAGATCATTACTGTCGAGAAGAAAGTGGTCCGAGTCATATCTTCGCATTCCTGACATTTGGTGATAATGTAATCGGCTATATCTCGGACCCTTTTCCTGATGACACCTTTTTCCTGAAGTAGACGCCCGATCTGCTGGGATCTTACCTCTAAAACCTAGGCGTCATTATGACTCTGCTCTTGCCATTGTTACAATTCGTCTTCCTGTTGAGCTATCATGGCGTACCATTGTTCCCTTTCTGCTTTAAATCTTTTGACTTGCTTGGTCGTTTCAATTTCAAAGGTGGCCATCCTTTCTTTTAAACCCACAACTTATTGGTCATGCTTTCTTCTCATCTTTTGCACGAATTCTGCTCTTTCTTCTGTACTCTTTGCAAATTTTTCTCGCACTTGGGTCAAATCCTCTTCGGCTCTGTCCAAGTCATCACCATAGCTACACAACTTTTGTATGAGGCTGGTAATGAGTCTTTCGTCGGCTCTGCTTCTCTCAGGGTTTTCAATGGCTATCCTCATTTCCTGAATTTGAGCCCGGAGGGCCTTATTTTCTTTGTTCAACCAGTTTCTTTCCCCTTCGACTACAGCAGTTTGTAAAGTGTTTTCGAATTTGAGCTCCCTGATCTGGGCCTCCAGTTTACTTATGGTAGTCCGGTAGTTGTTTTCTTTCTCTAACAAAACCCAGTGTTCTTGCGCCCGCTCAGTAAAATGTTGTACGTGAGGTATTTTCGCAGGTCGCTCTGGTTTTGGTGCTCTCTGCCTCTTATTCCATACCAAGAAATATAGGCGGGCTTCACTTACCCCTTGGATAAATTTCTCACCCGAGTCTGAGGTTCTAAAAATCTGCACTCGTTCCAGATTGATGGACCCTGCCTTCAGGAAATGCAGCTCTCGGGCATAACTCAATGGCTTGTTGGCTTAAGTCCTCATGATATGGAACACCCTGTTGTCTTCCCAACTGGCGTAAGACCCGGTGCGGGGCATATGGCTGAATGCTTCATGGAACCATTAACAAAAGATAGCAAACCTCAGCAGACATATTGATAACCTCGCCGACAGGGAGCCACCCGAACGTCCACTCGATTCGGTCGACAGTCAATAAACTCAAGTATGAGTGACAGGCCTCTGTGCCCACAGGAAATTTTTGGCCCTCTACCCGAGTACCATGTTCTTCATTGCAATTCAAACCGGTTAAGTCGTAGTTCATGTAGCCTGGGCGGTGACAGAGGTGCTCGATCAACCAATTTTGCAGGAGTAGATTGCACCCTTCAAAGAATTTCCCTCCAGGCTGGCAAACCGTCAAGGCGCGGTAAATCTCAACTAAAACCAATGGTATAAAGGTGCCATTGGACTTTTTTATCATTAAATCCGCCATCCCTACTAGTCCGATATCTATGAGTCCGTCACTTCTTGGGAAATCAAGGTTCCCAGGAATGCTACCACGAAAGCTAGCCCCCGGCGGGCTTCCCATTTAGCCTGATCTTTGTGAGTTAGACTAGTGTTGTCAGTCTCATAACCACGGGGATCTCCATAACGTCTGTAAAGAAAATAGAAAGTGCAGAACGCTTCGCATAGGTGTGGGTCTTGGACGTCTCGACTAATGTTCAAAAGATCCAAGAACTTATGTGGAGTTACCACCCTGGGTGCCACCGGGTACCGACTTCTAAGATTGTCATTGAGACCAGCATACCCCGCTATTTCCTCTAGCGTGGGTGTCAGCTCGAAGTCTGAAAAGTGGAACACGTTGTGGGCGGGATCCCAAAATGATACTAGAGCCTCGACGATGTCTAGCCTTGGCTTGATTTTTAGAAGACTAGTAATTCCGCCTAAAGCTTTCACAGCAGACTTTCTACTAGTTTTCCCAAGTCGCTCCACCACATATGGAGTCCAAAAGGGATTTACTCGACCGCCCTGAAGGGAATGTTTTCAACTATATTCATCCTGCACATTCGTTTTGATTAAAACCACAAAAATTTTGACCGAATGAAAAATTGTTATTTTTGCAAAGGGTTTTATAATAAATAAAATGGACCATTTTTTTTTGCGAACGCGGCCCTTCACTACTTCAGGTAGGATGTTTTTAAGGTTATGTTTGCAAAGTGGGTCAAAATTTAAAAACAAACCACAGGCGACTACTTTTGAAAAAATAGCCTTCCGATGCCCCACTTGGCCAATCTGGCTATTTATGAAAGAATGGTGTCACCCAATTTTATTTAGGACTATATCTTTTGATTTTGAAAAATAAAGTTGGACCCGATGAGGGTTGCCTACGTATCCCACACTGGTGCGAATCAAACAATGCATAGTTCGGGAAAGTCTTGATTAAAAAATATACACCTACATACTATTTTTATTTTTTTTTTGGAATTTTCAGAAAATTTTGGGCAGAGTTTCGGGATATGGGGATTTTCAAAACAAGGTGAATTATCTATTCTACCTCACTCTTTGTTTTTCAATTTATTTTTAGATGATCAATACACAAGCCGAAACAAATAAATGCATATGTAGTAGGTAAGATGCATCAGGATAGTCTTTTATTTTGGGTACACCTGTCCTAGACAGACCCAACCCCTGTGTTGAGTCCCCTAAGTCAAATGCACGTGATGCAAATAAGGCGTTCCTATTAGGGATCCAACATGAGGTTTTGTTATTCTAGGTTTAGACCTGGGGTTTTGTTCTACACCAGGCTTACCCGAGCGGACAGCTCGAGCCGAGGTCGGGGCAGCATACCGGGAATACAGAAGCTTCACCGGCTTTGCAACTTGTCCGTACCTCATTCTAAAATTTGGATGACTCTAACAGAAAAGAAGTCACACGAAGTGCACACTTCCCAGATAATTTTGAAGACTCAAAGAGAAGGGGGTTTCGGCACAATTTATATACAGTTCAGATAATATCAAAGCGGTAAAAAACGACATTTAGCACATTAGGTTTAAACATGTAAAAATCAGGTAATTATGAAAGCCAAATATAACAGCTATTGTAAGCTCGAATTCTTAAACCATGAACCAGCAGAGTCGCCAAAGCCGTCATACCTCCCTTTTCACTACCCCCAGTAAATAAAGGGTAATAAGGGAGTTTTTCCAATTAAAGCGACATTATTCGGATTTGGTATTTATTTTTAGTTTTCAGAGTCGCCACCCGGATTATTGACGATGTTCCGGGACACCGTTTTATTTTTAAAACAATCCCAAACCTAGGAAATTTTGACTCTGTTTTAAGTTGTGTGCGATCAGAAATCCGAGTAAGGAATTCTGTTAACCCGGGAGAAGGTGTTAGGCATTCCCGAGTTCCATGGTTCTAGCACGGTCGCTTAACTATTAATATTTGGCATAATTATCTAATTATTTACATATCTTAAAGTTATTGTGCATTTAGCCTTTTTATTTTTTAACCGCTTTTAGTATTTATGGATTTATCTTGAAACAAGTCACGATGGCGTGCACTTGTTTTTTTTTTTTTGACACATTATAACTACGCCACATGAAGTGCACCCGCAATTACAACATGTGATTTTTATTATAATTTGAAGTTAAAGATGGGGACATGATTTGTCGCACTAGAGTGTAGATTACGTAGTCAAGACTATGGTCATGACGGTTTTATATTGCCTATTTGAGGCGATGTTTGATTATTCCATATGTTTTCTACTTGAAGGAGCATTTTTGTTTTAAGGTTGGGATTTTTATGGATTTAATCTTTAAAAAATGACGATGTCGTGCATTTGTTGTTTTTGAGCACACGGCAAACACGTCACATGGAATACACCTGTGGTTGCTATGTGCATTTTTATTAATTGTTTGGAGTTAAGGGTCGGGGGCATGAGTTGCCAATCCCTAGTGTAATTTAAGGTAATTTTGAGGTAATGATCGATTTTTGTCAAATTTCAAAGTAAAGGTAGTCATTCTACCTAAGGATTGCCTAAAATGATGTTCAATAGCCTAAAGATAACATGTTTTGGGCTATGGCCATATTTTAGCCCCAAATTGTTTCAACTCTTTTGGCCAATCCTAATTGTATCTAGTTAACAGGAAAGGATATGTATTGTTTGAACTAACATTACTAGGGATAAGCATAACAGGAACGTTTGTACTTAACAACGATAACCAGGATCTGCATTTTTGGTGTTATTTTCAGTTGTCATTGTTTGGGAAAAATTACACTCATATGCATCCAAAGATTTGACAAATTGAGGACAAGTAAATCACAGGACTTTCAAGGATGCAGGCTGTCAAAAATGAACACTAGGCATTTGAATTTGTAGTCTAGAACTAATCTATAGTTTCTTTTACCAGTTTGAACATGAGCATGCATCACCAGAATTGCAATTCATTTGTAAAGAATATGTTACATATGTTGATTTCAGAAAGTTTACTAGGTGCGAAATGAACTAGGCGTAATTAACTTTACCTTATATTGATGATAACTAAAATCGTGATAGCTATTTTTCAAAGCAGCAAATGTTTATAAAATCCTATATATGCTAGCTTAAATATTCACTCAATTTCTTACTGTTGTCATGCTATTTTGGAGACAAGAAGGTGGATTATAAATTTACTTAAAAAAAACCCCTTTTTAAAAAAAGAAAAAAGAAAAAACAANCCCTTTTTTAAAATTAAAAAAAAAAAAGAAAAGAAAAACAAAACCCAATATGAATACTAAGCAGATTTGAAATGTATACAGTCCAGTCTTTAATTACATGATTCTGAAAATGAATATAAACTACTGCCATCTAAATACACTTTACAGAAAAATGAAAAGCTAAAAAAAGAAATTTTAACTAATTTTCCTAACTTGAATTCCCTTAAGGCCATATACTTGTGCCTTCCTTTGTAATCTGTAAACACCCCCGGTTGATTGAGTGTTGTGCAACTACCAAAACCAAATGGAACATGGAGAGGTCAGTTTTGATTCTGATAATGCTTGTTAATGCGAGGCTAGAATTCATGGTTTAACATGTTATATGCCCTACATTTTATGTGCGTTAATGATAAAAATACACTTTTTATGTGCATAATAGAGTCTATTTCATATGTAGGTGAATTGGAGATGGAAACCGAGTTAAATGGATGCAAATACATCGAAAATACGCTCAGGAGGCGAGGAGGAGTGCACCGGGCTATAGCCAGACGCCAGAGCCCAAACGCCTGACCCTGCCTAGTGTTAGCCAGGCGTTACAGTCCAAACGCCAGCCTTAGCCTGGCGTTAGCCAGGCGTTGGAGTCCAAACGCCAGCCTTAGCCAGGCGTTATCCAAGCGCCAGGGCCCAAACGCTAGGCCCCTGTTTCGGTCAATTCCGAGTTTTGACGAGTTTAAGTGTTTCCCGGTTGGAATAGAAGTCTCCTACACGTTAAGGGTTTGTCCTAATCATATAAATAGACCCCTAAAACACAACTTAACGAGGATTAGAAGGCAGACGAAGGATTTGAAGAGATAAAACCATTGAAGTGACAAAAATATTTATTTTTACATCTTTTATTCATTACTTTGTAGGTCAAGTATGCAAGTTATTTTGAGTTTG
>ML407934.1:66795-102246 GCA_005239525.1 Nicotiana knightiana | reverse complement strand
TGGGAACTGATGTAGAGTTGAGCACTGCATTTCACCTGCAGACCGACGAGAAGTCGGAGCGGACTATTCATATTTTGGAGGACATGCTACGGGCTTGTATGATTGATTTTGGTGGTTCATGGGATCAGTTTCTTCCACTAGCGGAGTTTGCATATAATAACAGCTACCAGTCCAGTATTCAGATGGCCCCGTATGAGGCTTTATATGGTAGGAGGTGTAGATCTCCGGTTGGTTGGTTCGAACCTGGAGAGGCTAAGTTATTGGGCACATATTTGATTCAGGATGCGTTGGAGAAGGTGAAGTTGATTCAGGAGCGACTTTGCACGGCGCAGTCTAGGCAGAAGAGTTATGTGGACCGGAAGGTTCGGGATGTGTCTTTTATGGAAGGTGATAAGGTACTGCTGAAGGTATCACCCATGAAGGGTGTTATGAGGTTCGGAAAGAGAGTAAATCTAAGTCCACGGTTTATTGGTGCTTTTGAGGTGCTTCAGAAGGTTGGAGAGGTGGCTTATAGACTTGCCTTGCCACCCAGTCTATCGAGTGTTCATCCGGTATTTCATGTGTCGATGTTCAGAAAATATGTTGGTGACCTATCTCATGTGTTAGACTTCAGCACAGTTTAGCTCGAGGGTAATATGTCATATGAGGTTGAGCCAGTAGCTATTTAGCTCGCGAGGTCAGAAAGTTGAGGTCTAAGTATATAGCATCAGCGAAGATGCAGTGGAGAGGTCAGCCAGTGGAGGAGGCTACTTGGGAGACCGAGCGGGAGATGCAGAGCAAATATCCCCACTTGTTTGAGACTCCAGGTATGTTTCTAGACCCGTTCGAGGATGAACGTTTGTTTAAGAGGAGGAGAATGTAATGACCCGATCCGTCGTTACGTAGAACTTGCATTATAATTGCTGTTATTGACTTGTCATAGGTTGGTTATTCTGTTATTGGTGTGTTAGAGTTGATGGGCTTGAAATCGAATGGTTGTAGTGAGAGTTCAGTCATTTAGCCTTTAAAAAAAATAACCTTAAAATGGGAAAAGTCAACTGAGAGTTGACTTATTGGTAAACGACCTCGGAATGCGGATTTTATGGCTCGGATAGCTTCATTAGGTTATTTGGGACTTAGGAGTGTGTTCAGAATAATTTTGTGATGTCCGATGTAGAATTAGGCTTGAATTGGCGAAAGTTAGTTTTGATGGTTTCCGGTCGGCAATGGAAAATAAGCTATCGGGTTCGGAATGGAATTTCGATAGTTGGAACAGGTTTGTAATGTCATTTTGGATATGTCTGCAAAATTTCATGTCAATCGGAGTTGTTTTGGATAGTTTCAGCATAGTTGGTGGATTTTAGAAATTTCAAAGTTCTTAGGCTTGAATCCGATGTAATTTTGGTGTTTTGAGAGTGCAACTAAGCTTGAATGATGTTATGTGACGTGTTAGTATGTTTGGTTGGGGTCCCGAGGGGCTCGGGATTGAATTCGGGTGCTTAACGGAAGTTTGGGCTTGGAAATTGTAGCAATACAACTGTTGGTGCTGGTGTAACCGCACCTGCGGAAGTTTGACCGTAGGTGCGGGCGCGCAGGAGCGGGTAGTGGGTCGTAGGTGCGGAAGGATCGCATGTGCAGTTAGGGGACCGCAGGTGCGAGTAAGTGGGTCACAGGTGCGGAAACCCTAGGCAAAAATATAAATTAGATCTTCCGCGACCCTAACATATTTTTACACCATTGTTGTACGGAAGAGAGCTTTTGAGGCGATATTTGAAGGGGAAAATCAGTGTTCTTCATAGAGGTAATTATTTTGATCATTAAAACTCAATTATGGGTGATTATAGAACATAATCTCAGTATTAATTCATGAAAATCAGTAGAAAAGGGTGGGTTTAAGGCTTGAGATTATGAGACCTCTAGGGATTGATTTGAGGGGTCAAACGAACTCCGATTTTAGTGTTCTTTATATGTACGGACTCGTGAGATGATGAAGAAAAGTTTTGTATAAAAATTTCTGAGTTTCAGAACGCGAGCCCGGGGGTCGGGTTTTGACCAAATTCGGGTTTTTGAGCTAAATTTGATATTTTTCGATTGGAATTTATTCCTTAAGCATAACTTGATAATAAAAATCTGAACTTGGTAGATTTGGAGCCTTCGTAAGTTGATACGAGAGGAAAGCGTGTTGCGGAATAGTTTCCGGGCTAGTTTTGAGGTAAGTAATGTCTTTAAATCCTGTCCTGAGGGTATGAAACCCCGAACTATGCACCCTTTCACTGGTTTTGAAATGCAAAGGTTGAAAATTTGGAAATATATTCCTATTTAGGCGACTATTGAGTTGCTAAACCGAATTTTAAGCCTATGCTTAATTGGTATTATTTTATTATGATATGATTTGGGCTGTAAGTCGTGTTTGGGGCCTAGTGCCGATCTATTTTCCCTTTGGGGGTTGTGTTTACTATATTTTCCTCACAGATATGTTATGATTTTTCACTCAGTCTTTCCCTGATAAATTGTTTTGACACACAGAGTATTTAATACTATTTGTTGAAAAATGAAACACTGTTTTGGGGTCGAGAACCCGGTATGTTTATGGCCTAAGGGAAAATTGAGAGTGTCTGACTGAGTGAGGCTTTCAGGCCTATATTGTGAGGAGGCTTTCCGGCCTTATATGAGGGAGGCTTTCAGGCCTATATTGTGAGGAGGCTTTCAGGCCTTATGTTGTTATAGTGCTTGGGTTGTAGGAACCCCTCCGGAGTCTGTACACACCCCCAGTGAGCGCAGGTACCTATTGAGTGATGATTATTGCCGCGGGGCTGATACTGAGTGATGATTGATACTGAGTGATGATTATTTCCCGCAGGGTTGTTACTGAGTGATTAAGAGAATGCCTGAGGGGCAACTATTACGAGAAATGATTTTAGCCCGAGGGGCAGATTTATGATGATTTTTCTAAGTTTTCAAACTATGATTTACTTCATTTTCAAATTGATTTTTACTGAGAGGAAACTGTGATTTATTTTCATTACTACTGAGTTGGCATACTCATAAAGACTCCCTGTTCCTCTGTGCACAGATTCAGGTGACGATCCGGAGCAGTAGTTATCTTTGCTCGTAGCATCAGTTTACGGGATTTCGAGGTAGCTGCCCAGCGTCCACAGCTTCTCCATTTCCCTTCCTTATTTAGTTTTAGCAACTGATTCGGGGACGTATATTATAGTATTAGTAGAGTTAGATTTATTTTATTCTTAGATGCTAATGACTATTGTCTCCAATCTTGGGAGGTTTTTGTTAGAGTTGTTAGACTATTATTAGGATGCTAAGACTTAATTACATTATTCTATGCTATAGTTGCTGCTTATTATTATGTTGTGAACTTTTATAATTGAACAAATGCGTAGTAATGAGATGGTTGGCTAGCCTAGTTCCATGATAGGTGCCATCACGGCCTGTTAGGGTTTGGGGTCGTGACATGAAGTCTGGGGTAGTAACAGGCGCCCCAGTACCTGTGCCCCAACTAGAACTACTGACGACTCATCAACGGCTGCTCTGGTAGGCATCTTAACTGCGGCACGTGCTCCTCGTTTGCCTCTATCTCTGACCCTTGCGACATTTGCTTCGGGGTAACATTGTTAGGAACTGCCGCTCGTGTCCTCACCATCGGTGAGAGAATGGAATGATAATTTTAAACTTCAAGATCAATGAACTCGCACGATAGGAATGAAGGAAGCGAATTGTCCTAATAATTTTGTAGCCTCTCTAAGATAATACAGACGTCTCCGTACCAATCCGCAAGACTCTACCAAACTCGCTTATGACTCGTAGCACCTATGAACCTAGAGCTCTGATACCAACTTGTCACGACCCAAATTTCCCTCCGTTGGGTATCGTGATGGCACCTAGTCTTAGGGACTAGTTAAGCCTAACATTTCCACTGAACAACAACAATAATAAAGGAATTTTAACAGTTTCGAAATAGAATTCTTGACAGAGTTTACAATTTCCCAAAACCCGGTAAATACAAGTCATAAGCTCTACGAAATCTTTCTATCAAATCTAAATACAACTGTCCAGGAATAAGTAAGTACAGTTGAATAGAAATAAAACAGGAAGGTGAGTCTGAAGCCTGCGAACGTAGCAACAGGTTACCTTGAGTCTCCTCAGCAATGATCTGCACAGCTACTAACAACAATAACCTGGATCTGCACAAAACAATGTATAGAAGTGTAGTATGAGCACACCACAGCGGTGCCCAGTAAGTATCAAGACTAACCTCGATGAAGTAGTGACGAGGACTAGTCAAGACACCACCGGTCTAATAAGTAAAAAGGCATAAATGTATAAATGACCGAAACATAATATCTATCTAAATATTTTTCAATATAATTACCAATACGATCGAATAATACGGAAGAAAATTTAATAATTACGATCAACGGACAGCATAATCGAAATACGCAAAGAGAATGAAAAGAATGCAATCCAAATGGCGGGAATCACAACCCAATAAAAGCATTAGCAACTCAGCACTACATCAATTTATTCACGTTAGGCCTTAGCCAATAAACTTAATAAAACTGGTCAAACCTTCGAGTGAAAACCTTTAAATCGTGAGTTTATTTTGAAAACTTTAAAGATATAATCATTTTGGAATAGAGAAATTTATTCTTCAAAACATACTTTCTCTAAATGTATATTTATATATTTTATAAAGAGAAATCTTAAAACATAGTCTCTTCAAATACATGGTGTTCAAATATACTTTCCCAAATACTGCTCTTTCAAATATCATTTTTCTGCAAGACAATTACTTTTCAATTATACTTTCGAAACAGAAGTCCTTCAGTCATAATTTTTACTGGAGATAATTGCTTTTCAGCTATACTTTTCAATATATATGTATATTCTTCTATCCAAATCTCCTCAATGATAAAATCAACGGAACTCAGTCCCCAACTCAGAATTTGTCATGCAATGCAGTACAGGGGGAAAGCTCCCGAAATCTCGTCTGTAGTCCCAATTTAAATATGTGATGCAGTACAGGGGGGAAAGCTCCCGGATCTCTGTCCGTAGTCCCAATTTAACTATACGATGCAGTACAGGAGAAAAGCTCCTGGATCTCTATCTATAGTCCCAATTTAAATATGCAATGCAGTACAGGGGGAAAGCTCCCAGATCTCTGTACGTAGTCCCAATTTAAATATGCAATGCAGTACAGGGGAAAGCTCCCGGATCTCGGTCCGTAGTCCCAATTTAAATATGCAATGCAGTACAGGGGAAAGCTCCCGGATCTCGGTCCGTAGTCCCAATTTATATATGCAATGCAGCCACTGCGAAAAACAACCAGAATGCGATAAAAATAACATATATTTCCACAACCATCGCAAAAGCAAACAAGACCAAATTCAAAGTGCGATGAGCAAATCAATAAAAATACTTAAATCACAAAATGGTAAAAACCCACCCATAAGAAGTAGCCACTAAAAGGAATGCCAAGCACAAAGAGGAACAGCATAACGAGGGGAAAACAAGGCAATTATAACAACGATTCTATATATTCAAGTTCGCAACCAAGAAACCAAATCATCCCGACAAGGGAATCAGCTATAACCAATCTCACTTAGACAATTAGCTTCACCGAATAAACTCAGTTTGAACAAATGCTCAGTAAATAGGCAGCATCAGAGAAATACCATCAACATGGGCGGTCATTAATTAAACCTAAGTAGTACTTGAGGGGAAAATCATTTAAATCACAATATACGACTCACGGGCATGCTTGACCAACGTATAGATATTCTGAATTACTTGTTAGACATTTATAGGGCGAGATTATAATAGTTTTAATCACATAGGCAGCGTGTGAAGGAAGATATAGTATAACGGTAGGGGAAAAAAGCTTCATTTAAATCAATTAATATCATATAATAAACAAGGAATGCTAGGCAAGTACTTCTAATTTGAGCAGGAAGAGATGAAACTAGAAATCGGGAATTCAGATATAACAAGTTCAATTCATATATGGGGAACATAAGGACCTAAAATCCCTAAAGGGTAATCAATTTGCAAATAAGTCCGAGTACACACTCATCACCTCGTGTACGCGAACTACAATTAACATAGAAGACTTAATCCTAAGGGGTAGTTCCCCCACGCAAGGTTAGGCAAGATACTTACTTGACTGCGCTAATCAACTCAAAACCACGCTCTTTCCACGAGTATCCAACTCCGGGTGGCCCAAATCTAGACAATTCGATTGCATAGTGTAAATATCATCTCAAGGAAAGAAAATAACTAATAAGTTCGAAGCTAATACGCGAAATTAGCAAATTCGCCCAAAAAGTTCCCCGGGCCCACGTCTCGGAATCGGGCAAAAATTATATTTTCCGGACACCTATTCACTCACGAGTCTAAACATATGAAAATCTCTCAAATCGGAGGTCAAAAACCCAATCAAAACTCAATAATTTGGTCTATGAAGTTTATTAAATTTTACCCAAATCTTCCACCCAAATTCGAATTCCAAGGACCGGATTTAAGTTAGGAATCATGGAAATTGATCTAAGTAGGTTAGAAATCACTTACCCAAGTTACCCAGGTGCAAAGGTCTTCAAAAATCGCCCTTCCCGAGCTCCAAAATTCGAAATGGTAAAAATAGTCTTAAGCCCTCGAACCTGATATAATTGCCCAGCAATATCCGCACCTGCGCCCCTAGGACCGCACCTGCGGTCCCGCACATGCGGAAATACCATCGCAGGTGCGAAAACCCACTAAAAGGCCCGGGGTCGCACCTGCGGTCAAATGACCGCACCTGCAGCTCCTCATCTGCGGAAAACAAATCGCACCTGCGAGAACTGGGGGATTGGGCCAAGNACAGGAGAAAAGCTCCTGGATCTCTATCTATAGTCCCAATTTAAATATGCAATGCAGTACAGGGGGAAAGCTCCCAGATCTCTGTACGTAGTCCCAATTTAAATATGCAATGCAGTACAGGGGAAAGCTCCCGGATCTCGGTCCGTAGTCCCAATTTATATATGCAATGCAGCCACTGCGAAAAACAACCAGAATGCGATAAAAATAACATATATTTCCACAACCATCGCAAAAGCAAACAAGACCAAATTCAAAGTGCGATGAGCAAATCAATAAAAATACTTAAATCACAAAATGGTAAAAACCCACCCATAAGAAGTAGCCACTAAAAGGAATGCCAAGCACAAAGAGGAACAGCATAACGAGGGGAAAACAAGGCAATTATAACAACGATTCTATCTATTCAAGTTCGCAACCAAGAAACCAAATCATCCCGACAAGGGAATCAGCTATAACAAATCTCACTTAGACAATTAGCTTCACCGAATAAACTCAGTTTGAACAAATGCTCAGTAAATAGGCAGCATCAGAGAAATACCATCAACATGGGCGGTCATTAATTAAACCTAAGTAGTACTTGAGGGGAAAATCATTTAAATCACAATATACGACTCACGGGCATGCTTGACCAACGTATAGATATTCTGAATTACTTGTTAGACATTTATAGGGCGAGATTATAATAGTTTTAATCACATAGGCAGCGTGTGAAGGAAGATATAGTATAACGGTAGGGGAAAAAAGCTTCATTTAAATCAATTAATATCATATAATAAACAAGGAATGCTAGGCAAGTACTTCTAATTTGAGCAGGAAGAGATGAAACTAGAAATCGGGAATTCAGATATAACAAGTTCAATTCATATATGGGGAACATAAGGACCTAAAATCCCTAAAGGGTAATCAATTTGCAAATAAGTCCGAGTACACACTCATCACCTCGTGTACGCGAACTACAATTAACATAGAAGACTTAATCCTAAGGGGTAGTTCCCCCACGCAAGGTTAGGCAAGATACTTACTTGACTGCGCTAATCAACTCAAAACCACGCTCTTTCCACGAGTATCCAACTCCGGGTGGCCCAAATCTAGACAATTCGATTGCATAGTGTAAATATCATCTCAAGGAAAGAAAATAACTAATAAGTTCGAAGCTAATACGCGAAATTAGCAAATTCGCCCAAAAAGTTCCCCGGGCCCACGTCTCGGAATCGGGCAAAAATTATATTTTCCGGACACCTATTCACTCACGAGTCTAAACATATGAAAATCTCTCAAATCGGAGGTCAAAAACCCAATCAAAACTCAATAATTTGGTCTATGAAGTTTATTAAATTTTACCCAAATCTTCCACCCAAATTCGAATTCCAAGGACCGGATTTAAGTTAGGAATCATGGAAATTGATCTAAGTAGGTTAGAAATCACTTACCCAAGTTACCCAGGTGCAAAGGTCTTCAAAAATCGCCCTTCCCGAGCTCCAAAATTCGAAATGGTAAAAATAGTCTTAAGCCCTCGAACCTGATATAATTGCCCAGCAATATCCGCACCTGCGCCCCTAGGACCGCACCTGCGGTCCCGCACATGCGGAAATACCATCGCAGGTGCGAAAACCCACTAAAAGGCCCGGGGTCGCACCTGCGGTCAAATGACCGCACCTGCAGCTCCTCATCTGCGGAAAACAAATCGCACCTGCGAGAACTGGGGGATTGGGCCAAGTCCGCATCTGCGAGCTCCTCGCCGCACCTGCGGAAGGTCCATCGCAGGTGCGAGACACCAGAACCAGCAATGGTTCAGCTGTCTTCCAAGTGCTAATATCATCCGATGGGCATCCGAAACATACCCGAGGCCCCCGGGACCCCGTCCAACGACACACACAAGTCATATAACCTAACACGGACTCGCTCGAGGTTTCAAACCACATAAAAAAACACTAAAACGATGAATTAAACTAAAATCCAAGAAATTCCTCAAAACTTCTATAAACATTAAGTTTTGTATTTAAGGTCCGAATCACTTCAAACTAAGTCCGTTTCTTACCAAATTTCACAAATAACACATATAAATCATATCGAACTTGTACCGGGCTCCGGAACCATATACGGGCCCGATATCACACATTTCACCTCAAATTTCATTTTCAAAAACCTTTATATTTTTAAGAAAATAATTTTCTTTAAAAATTCATTTGTCGGACTTGGGACCTCGGAATTCGATTCCGTGCATGCGCCCAGGTCCCATATTTTACTACGGACCTTTCGGGACCGTCAAATCACGGGTCCGGGTCCGTTTACCACAAACTTTGACTGAAGTCAACTTTATTCAAATTTCTAATACAAAAATTATCATTTTTATCAGTTTTTCACATAAAGTCTTCCCGGCTACACGCCCGGGCTGCGCATGCAAATCGAGGTGAGGTAAAAGGAGGTTTTCACGACCTCGGAATACAGAATCAGCTAGAATATACGGGATGACCTTTTCGGTCATCACAATAAAGTGGAGTTCTAATCATTTCTAAGACATATAATTCTCTCTTTCTCGCTTACATTATTGTTCATCAGCTTGTTCCATTTTCTAACTGGTTTTGCACCAATCAGTTCGAGAGTACTTCGACTCGAGGGTTAAGTTCTGTTTGAACACAGGTTTGCTTTATTTATAATTTAATTCTGTCATCTATCTTTATATTTATCAATTGGTGTTGAGCGAAATCACATATCCTTAAAATCATAATATAAGTTTAATTATTATCCAATTTTAAGGGTAAACAATCGGAATAAACTTGAAAGACAATGGAATACTTTTGAGAATTTAGGACCCGTTTGGCCATAGATTTTGCCAAAAGTTATTTGGTTTTTTTGGTAAATACATCTTTGTTCATAAATTTTATCCATATTTTGACAAATTCTCAAAACCTAAAATCCGATCTCANTCTATAACCACCCCCCCCCCCCCCCCCCCCCTCTATATATGAAATCAATTTCTTCTTAGTGGATCTCCATTATTTAAACATATGATAAAAAAAATGAAGAGACATAAAGTTAAAGAATAATAGAAAATAAATCATTTGTCAAAGTCATGTGAACGATGGAGTCCAAGTACCAGCCAGGGTGAAATGAATGATTTATATGTCTCTTTAATTAGTATATATATATATATAATTTTTCTTTTCCTTTTTCATTTTTTCTTTTCTTTTCTTTTTTTTTTTTTTTGAGAAAATTTCCAAGTTGATCACCACTCATATACTCCAGTGCTCCACTATTTGACGTCAAATATCTCATGATTTTGTAGATCGTAATTTCTTCATGTTGTTAATCTTTCAAATAACAATCCATATATACTTGCTATCATAAATGGTAGGTTTATTCTCCTCAACAAATTATGTAGAGTATGGATACGTGTTTAACATACGACATCAGAATTATTTCTTCATTCCTTGCTGTACCACCAGAACCTATTAATCATCTGGTAAATGATCAGAATTGACTGCCAATTGATTCTAAGTATAGTTTCTCTGTCATATCGAGTTATAGGAGAATTTGATGACCACACACTCAGATTAATATACGATAAGAAAAAATTTGCAAAAAGGAAAGGAAAGTGAACAAGTTGATGTGTAGGTCGCTCAACAATTTTTCAGCTTCCTTTAACGAAAGTTCATTAAGGAAGGGAAAGGGACGTGAAAAACTATTCATGCCTTCATGCAAAGGCGGATTTAAAATTTGAAATTTATAAATTCCGACCATTATTTCGAGTTGATATACAGTAAATATTGGATTAACAGTTAAATATTTATAGATATCTACTGAACTTCTAAATACATGCACGTGCACTGACAGCGAGGCAAAGTTTTGTCAAGGGAATTCAAAAAATAAAAAAATAAACGCAAAAAAAAATCAAAAAGATTCAACAGGTAATATATGTGCATAAAAAATTAACTTTATGTAAGTGTAAATTTTCAACGATGAATCCTCTTCCATCGTGGTTCAAGTGTCTGGAGACTCTTATTCTACTAGAAAAAAGATATGCAATTGATCCTTCGGATATGTCCATGTAAAGAGTGGCTACCGTTAAACTAATGACAATGTACGATCCATATAATCCGTTTTTTACTAACACTCCACTAACTAGAACAGTAAAGATAAATTTGAAAAAAATAAAAGGTTGTTTTTTTTCTTGTAAAACATTAAATATTTTAGGACGAACTAATACCCTGTTTGGCCAAGCTTCTTTCAAGTTTTTTTGAGGTGTTCGGCCAAGCTTTGTTTTTGGAGGGGAAAAGGGGGTGGGGGTGTACTTTCGGGGAGAAGCAGAAAAAAGTAGTTTCTCACCAAAAGCAGAAGCAGTTTTGAATTTTTTTTCAAAAAAAAAATACCCTTAGCAAAATATTATATATACAAAAATAATCTTACTTACTTTAAACTATTAAGTAATATATAATAACTTTTGGGGGGAAATTTCGTATTTGTTGAATGATTTTTTTATATATATATTTAAATCATCTTGAAAGAATAAAGTACTTTTCAATTTTATTTTAATATTTTACTTAAATAAAATAAAAAACTTAATTATTGTCTTTAATATAAAAAAATATTCGTGATTATTTATTTATTTATATAATATTAACTATTAAGTACATCTCTTCATCTCCATAACACGTTTTGAAAAACTTGGCCAAACACAAATTGTTGCTCAACAGTGCCTTTTGAATTAATTAGTCAAACACAAATTGCTTTTCTCCAAAAGTAATTTTTGTAATGTCAATGCGTGACAGGATCGACACTCGGAGCTGGGAACCGGTTTAGTAGTCTCGTACTCGAAGAAAGTCCGCAGGCTCCCGAAGACGACATCTTTCTTGGTATCGGTAAGTTTGTATTTGGTAAAAAAGAGTTTCACACGTAAGTCAACTCTGGACAACTCAGCCAGTTATGGGGACACAGGAGAACGTGACAACTAGATGTGATTCTTTGAAGAGGTACAGAACAAAGAGGCACGATTCAATAAACCCTCGATCTCATCAGCCACGGGAAACTCAACTTGATCAAGACAGGGAAGAGACACTGTCAGAATGAATCTGGACAAAGCTACGGGCAGATTCAAGGACCCGCAATTGATTACTCGTACGTTATATAACCGTACCCCAATTACCCCTACCCTTTATAACGCCCCATTAATGGCATAATTAGTCATTTATGGGCAATCATAGTAAGAGTTGTATGTTATATCAAGGAATCTCCTATATAAGGGACAAGAATAGAGCTTGTAAAGATATCTGATTCTCGAATACAATCTACTTTGCTTTTCTATATTTCTGCATTATTGTTTATTACCCGTTTCTCTTTATTTACTTGATTATCAGTAACCCGTGTTCATCCTAGAAATAGCTTTGGTCAAAGGATCTAATTCTTTGGTTAAACAAAGTCACCTAACCCAGTGACGTCCTACGAGGCGATAGAATCTAAGCCATCGAAGAAGTTGTTGAAAGAATCAGCTGCCCCTTAGGGCCCCTCATTTGGGCGTCCTTTCAGCATCTGGGCCTCGTTTATCATGGAGTTGGTAAATAAAGGTGATCCAGAGAGATCTATCACCCCAAGTGCATCCTTCGGGGAATTTTCCTCAGCCCGAGAAGTATCGGTCGTGGTCTCTTTGTTGACCTCCCCAGCTCGGGGAAAAATGGCCTCGTCCTTTCCTGGTTCGGAGGCCTCGGCCACTGCCTCCTCATCAGCCACCCTGGTTTGAGGCAGCCCGGTCTCGCTTCTCACGCGGGTCATCAGCTCGGAAGCTTCTTCTTCTTCTTCTTCGGACTCGTCCCTTAGTCAATTGAGCGAGTCCGATGGAACCTCCTAGGCGCTGGCACTTTCCTTGGATTTGCACACCAGCCCTTCAAAAGTTCGTGCCAGGCGCGCTTGGAATAGGGCTTCTGCGACACGATGCCCTCTGTTGTCCCAAGTAAAGGTTAGTTTTGAAGACTGACAAAGGAACTATGGCATGAACCAGGTCCATCGCTTGTGTGTATAGAAACGGGCAGATTCGAGCATGTGAGATGCACGTGAAGGAGATAAGCTTAAATTGGTGTAATTGATATCTCTTGATCGAAAAGGTTGCATAATTTATAAGGAGAAGGACTCCTTAATCAAAGAGAACACTATCCAAGATAGGGAAGGAGTTAGAAGTTGAAATCAACTAGAACTCTTCCACCAAGGAAGAGTAGCATCAGAATTCTAGTTAATCTTTATTTACTAACTCTATAAATATCAGTGTTATTCTCTTTTATAGGTGTTGCACAAACGCAGAAGTTAAACGTGAATTGAGAGAAAAATAGAAAGGAAATTTTGCAAGCAGTTCGTGTGTGATTCAAGTGTGCAAACCTGAAGCTACATGAACCAGATAGAAGAACCAGCTCCAAGTGTCTGTTTTTATTCTAGTTCAACTGTGGTAGGTGTTTTCATATTGTACCTTTCAACTTTATCTAGAGGCAATCGTAATAGGTATTTAGAGTTTTCAAGTTAGAATTAACTTGAAGTTGTCACAATAGTTAGAGGTTGTGTGCTACAACGGGATTAGGGTTAATCCTAGGTTTACGAAATTGTTTTTGTAAATGCAGTTTTTGGCTCAGTGATTATAGTGGAAAGTTTGGGAAAATCCTACTGGAAAGTAAGTCGTGGTATTTTCACCTTTTGAGCCATGTGTTTTCCACATAAATACTTGTGTTCTTTACTTTCTATATTTATTATTCCGCAACAGTAGTAGTTGGATTTACTTTCTGTATTTATTATTCTGCAACAGTAGTAGTCGGAACACATAGAAGAACCAAGTCCTTCTATAATCAGTTTAAGTGAAAAATTGGACACCACATATAACCCCCCCTTTTGTGTGGTATTGACGTATAAAACATCAATTGGTATCAGAGCAGATTATCCTTGAAGAGGCTAACACCTTAGAAATAGAACAAGAGGAGCGCACCACCTGGAAACTGGGAAGGGTAATCCACTGATAGGCCTCCACTCTTTAATGGCCAGTACTACTCTTGGTGGAAAAACAGGATAAGAGATCACATCATTGGAGAAGACTATGAGCTATGGGACATTGTCACTTATGGTCCCCTGGCTACCATGAAGAAGAATGTTGAAGGAGTAGATGTGCCAAAAACAAGAGCTGACTGCAATACTGAGGACTTGAGGAAATGGGAAAAGAATGCTAAGGCCAAGAAATGGCTTGTGTGTGGAATTGGTCAAGACGAGTACAGTAGAATTCAAAGTTGTACCACTGCTTAGGAAATCTGGGACACTTTGAAAGTGGTTCATAAAGGAACACTTCAAGGGAAGAGGTCCAGAGGAAAACTGTTGTATTCTCAATATGAGAATTTTACCATGAAGGAAGGGGAAACCATCCAGGAGATGTATACAAGGTTCACCACACTGACAAATGAACTTAAGTCTCTTGGAAGGATTCTTCTTGAAGAAGACAAAGTTGAGAAGATTTTGTCAATGGTTCTGCCAGTCTTTTGGGAAAGCAAAATCACTGCTATTCAGGAATCAAAGAACATTACCACTCTTAAGTTGGATGAGCTAATTGGAAATATCACTGTCTATGAACTTAGAAGGCAAACCATGAAGACGGATGCACCCAAGAAGGAAAGGAGCCTGGCACTCAGAATCACTGAAGGTATTGATCTAGAGGAGGATGAAATGACCATGATATAAAGGACTTCAAGAAGTACCTAATGAGAGGAAAGGGTCATTCAAGAAGTGGAAGCTACAACACATCAAGGGTTCCTGAAAAACAAACCAATAAGGAGTGTTACAAGTGTGGAAAGACTGATCACCACATCAAAAACTGCCCTCAATGGGAAATTGAATGGAAGAAGGAAAGAGCTGAATAGCAGGAAGAAGGAACAGGTTCAACCCAAGAAGAATAAAGGATCAACAAAGGATATGGTTACTTCCTAGGGAGAAAGCTCATATGAAGATTCAGAGGATGAAGATAGAGAGGAACAAGCACTTAGGCAATTAGAGAATCCGATGAGGAATCTGAGGTAAGTATAATTCATCTCAAAGACAAGATTAAATTTTTTTCTAAAGAAAGGCTATCTGAGTTACTCCTGGATTTCATTGATGAATCTGAGGATCTAAACAATGAAAAGAAACAATTGTCTAAGGAGTGTGTGATTTTGAAAGCTAAGTGCAAAAATCTGGAACTTAGGGCTAGTGAAAGTGATAGTAAAAATGCAGAGTTAAAGAACCAGGTTCATGAACTTGACACCACTGTCCTAGAGCTAAGATCTAAAAATCTAATACTGAAATTAGGAACAGGTAAAAAGAAAGCTGATCACACACAACTCACATTAGAAGAAAACCTACGAAAAATGAAAGACGAGTTGTACAAAAGAGATAAGCAGATAAGAGTCCTTAAGGAGGATCTAAGAAAGGTTAAACACGAGCTTGACAGAACCTGTAAATGGAATAGGTGCCCCGATGCACTTTCATGGCTACATGAACACCATAGTAGCAATAAGAGAGGACTTGGCTATGGGAACCCTGCACCTAAGTGGGATCCCAAAAGCAAGTACCTCACACTTCCTGAGAACAGAATCTGCACACACTGTGGTAAGACTGGTCACTATAAAAGTGAATGTAATGCAAAAGAAAAGGCTAGTCAAAAGAATAAAATATTTGTTCAAGGGAAAAGTAGGCTACCAGGATGGGCCAAAAAGAATTTGATTCACCCTTTTGCCTATAGAAAGAGACCCAAACTAGTTTGGGTTCCTAAGAATAACCCCTGATTTCCTTTTGCGGGTCCAAGTGAAGGGGAGCAGCCAAATATGATACAGGGATAGTGGCTACTCAAAGCATATGACAGGTAGCAAGAACCAGTTCCTTTCACTTGAGGACCTCAAAGGAGGTAATGTCTCCTTTGGAAATGGGAAGAAAGGTGAGATCATTGGGGTTGGTAAGGTAGGTAAGACTGATTCTCACTTTATTGAGAATGTCTACTTGATAGATGGCCTAAAATACATCCTAATCAGTGTATCACAATTGTGTGATAGAGGTAACTTGGTAGCATTCACCATTACACAATCTTTTGTGATAAATCTTACCACTGATAAGATTATTTTGCAGGGAAAAAGAGTAAACAATATTTACATTGTAGATCTGTCCACACTTTCAGAAAATGAACTTACTTGCCTAAGTGTGTTGGATAATGATCCCCTCCTTTGGCACAAAAGACTTGGACATGCCAGTCTACGTCAACTCAACAAACTAGTCTCCAAGGACTTGGTAATAGGACTGCCTAACATTAAGTTCAGGGAAGACAAATTTTGTGAAGCTTGTGCAAGGAGGAAGCAGGTAAGATCTTCTTTCAAAATCAAGAAAATGGTAAGTACCACCAGAACGATGGAACTGGTCCATATGGATCTTTGTGGACCAATGAGAACTCTGAGCAGAGGTGGTAAGAGATATGTTATGGTGTTTGTTGATGATTACTCTAGGTTTACTTGGACACTGTTTTTGACATCTAAAAATGAAGCATTCGACATGTTCGCTTCCTTTGTTAGAAAAAATCAAAAACAACTAGGTAATCAACTTGCATCAATTAGGTTTGATCATGATACTGAATTTGAAAATGCCAAATTTGCTGAATTTTGTGATGTGAGTGGAATAGATCATAACTTTTATGCACCTAAGACTCAACAACAAAATGGTGTAGTTGAAAAAAAGAATAGGACATTGGAAGAAATGGCTAGGACTATGCTTCTTTCTAGTAAATTGCCTCATAATTTTTGGGCAGAAGCTGTGAACATTGCATGTTACATCATAAATAGGTGCATGACCAGACCTCTTATTGAGAAGACTCCCTATGAGTTACTTAAAGGGAGAGAGCCAAATATATCCCATCGTAGGGCATTTGGATGCAAGTTCTTTGTGCACAATAATGGCAAAAACTCCCTAGGTAAGTATGATCCCAGAAGTGATGAGGGAGTATTCTTGGGATATTCTTCACATAGTAAAGCTTATAAGATCTATAACAAAAGAACGATGTGTGTAGAAGAAAGTGTACATGTGATTTTTAATGAAACTAACATTCTTTCTGAGAGACAGGAACATGAAGATGAAGCAATTGGGCTGGTAAGAAATTTAAATCAAATCAAAGCTAGACTGAAGTTGCACTAGAAGAAGGAACAGGTGATGGAACAGGTTCTTCTACTAAGGGCAACCTGACAGGGGGAACTGAACAAAGAGGAATTGAATCTCAAACCTCGTTGGAACCTGTCCATGAACATGTTCCACGGCAAAAAAGCATTGAAAGAACATCAAGGGGAAACCAGTTCGTTGTGAAATCTTACAAGTATCAAATTTCTCATCCCATTGAGAATATAATCATTGACTCAACCTCTGGAATCAAAACTAGATCTTTATTAAAGAATTTTTGTGCTTTTGATGCTTTCTTATCTCCTATTCAACCTAGAAATATTGATGAGGCTTTGCAGGATGCAGACTGGGTTAATTCAATGCAAGATGAACTCAACCAATTTGAAAGGAGTCGAGTTTGGCATCTAGTACCAAGACCTAAGGACATATCAATAATTGGCACAAAATGGGTCTTCAGAAACAAAAGCCATAAGTAGTGATCACTTTGAGAGGAACAGGTTGGAATTAGGATGATTAAGATCATCCTAAAGGACCAGTTCAAAGTTAAACGGAAAAAAATGAAAAAAATTATTGGTTAGAAAGTTTGTAAATTTTGTGTATAATTAGATTAAATCTTGTTCAGTCTCATAATTTCAACAGTATACTTCTGTACCATGTGCTAAAATGACTCATTAATCTCTAATGATATTTTCTCTGTTTTGGCAAATTTAGACTTACACAAGAGAATTTTCAGTGAAGAACTTGGTTCATCAAGATAAATGTATATTTTCTACACTCTGCATAATTTGAGATAATTATATTTGGATCATGAGCAGAGTCCTACCTAATTCAAAACTTGTTTTGGACTTACCCGTTACAAGTGAACCGGTTCTATTCAAAAGAGTCTCAATCGAATTGAAGTACCTAGATTCTAGGGATACACTCCAACGTCTCTTCAAAACTGAATTTCAGTTGGATTAGACTTCTAAGAGTCTGAAAAGCTGTGGTTACCCCATCAATTATTCCTCTGTATATTGATCAGCTTTAGTGTATTCCTTACTTCATCTATCTCAAGCCGTCAAAAACTCTCATTCTTCTTCCATCTTCCAAACACAATCTAATTCTCTTCTCTTTCATACCCTAGCCCATATATGTCGAACACTTCTGAAAATCCTTCATCACCACCACAGGAAACCACTTCCACACTTTCTACCACTCCTTCAACCACACCAATCTCTAAGAAAAGTAGAGTAAAAATTATGGCTCGTAATATTGTCGCTGAAGGAGAACAAATCAAGAAAATAAACAAGCAATTGAAAGCAGGTAGGGAGAAGAATCCCATAAATCTGAAGATTCATTTAAGTCTGCTACTAGGGGGAAGAAAGTAGGTATTCCAAAACTGAACAGGTATCTTCTGATTCTAAAGTTACTCCTGAGACAATTTCTGAAGTTTCTGGAAATTTGGAGAATAGATTTGTATCGGTAGGATCTATAGCAAGTGTTGAGACTACAGAATCTGGAAAAATTGGTGGTAAAAATAAAAAGGAAAAAGAAAAAGAGAGCAAGGGTGCTAGGAGTACTGTGAGGGTAAAGGGTACAAGAGTGGCTGATTCTTCACCCACTTCTGTTGGTCTAACAAAAGAAACTGGGGAAATGGTTGTTTGGGGAGAGGAATTTACTAAAATAGAAGAGAGTGTGAGCAAAACAAGGGGAAGTAGGTCTGGCGAAGCTGCTGAGGGGTGGGTTCAACTTGGGAATAATATAGATTAACCTGTTCCATCTGAACAGGAAACCCTCGCGGACCTACTGATAGGGTTATCAATGGCACCAAAACTCATGACATTCTCTATAGCTTCATTCTCACAACTGTACTTGCACATTTCAAGGTACCTATGAAGAAGTGGGAGATTAGTACAAGCAAAGATCATTTTGGGGTTAATACTCTGCTTGCTTGCGATGAAGTCAATGCCACTCCTAAAGAAACTGGTTCATCCAAGAAGGTACCAGTGAATAACAAGGTCAGAGCCTTGCTGCAAGAAAGTGGGGCTAAGGATGCCGAGATTGGGAGGCTGAAGAAGTGGTTGACTGAGGTAGAGACTGAGAGAAAAGGAGAATAATGCTTGCATTATTCAAGATATGTTGAAACTCCTCCTAGCCAAAAACCAAACACCTAGTTCTTCCCAGCCTTAAGCCTCCTAGCCCAGTGTAGATCAACCAGTGACCCAGTTTGGGATTTTATTGTTGTTTTTGCTCATGTTTCCAGTATTTTTATTTCTTCTTATGCTTTGTGGTAGAGTCTTATCAATCATCAATAAAATTCACCATCTTTTGCTCTAATTGTTGGTTTATATTTCTTTGATGGTTAAAACTCTTAGCTTGATCTATGATGATTAATCCATGATTGCGTTTGAATTTAAGTAGCCCAAGTGACCATGAGTAAGCTTTAAAATCTGGTTATCTCACATTTTTATGCAACTTTTCGATGATGCCAAAATGGGGAAAATAATTAGGTTGTGCTTTAAAAAAGTGTTGTTTAGCTTTGAACAAGTGATGTTCATAACCTAATGTACCCGGTCCTTGATGATAATTGATAAAAAGGAAAAATATTTCTAACATTGTGTTGGTGTTGAGCTGAGTTGAAACAGGGCCTAAGCTTATAAAAAGCACAGAGTTTGTCATCATCAAAAAGGGGGAATTTGTTGGCCAAGTAAAGGTTAGTTTTGAAGAATGACAAAGGAACTCAGGCATGAACCAGGTCCATCCGTTGTGTGTATAGAAACAGGAAGATTCGAGCATGTGGGATGCACGTGCAGGAGTTAAGCTTAAATTGGTGTAATTGATATATCCTGATCGAAAAGGTTTCATAATTGATAAGGAGAAGGACTCCTTAATCAAAGAGAACACTATCCAAGATAGGGAAGGAGTTAGAAGTTGAAATCAACTAGAACTCTTCCTTTCATCAGAATTCTAGTTAATCTTTATTTACTAACTCTATAAATATCGGTGTTGTTCTCTTTTATATGTGCTGCACAAACGCAGAAGTTAAACGTGAATTGAGAGCAAAATAGCAACGCAATTTTGCAAGCAGTTCGTGTGTGATTCAAGTGTGCAAACCTGTAGCTACATGAACCAGATAGAAGAACCAGCTCCAAGTGTCTGTTTTTTATTCTAGTTCAATTGTAGTATGTGCTTTCATATTGTACCTTTCAGCTTTATCTAGAGGCAATTGTAATAGGTACTTAGAGTTTTCAAGTTAGAGTTAACTTGAAGTTGTCACAACAGTTAGAGGTTATGTGCTATAACAGGATTAGAGTTAATCCTAGGTTTACAAAAGAGTTTTTGTAAATGCAATTTTTGGCTCAGTGATTATAGTGGAGAGTTTGGGGAAATCCTACTGGGAAATAGGTCATGGTTTTTTACCTTTTGAGCCAGACGTTTTCCACGTAAACTACTTGTGTTTTTACTTTCTGTACTTATTATTCCGCAACAGTAGTAGTTGGAACACATAGAAGAACCAGGTCCTTCTATAATCAGTTTAAGCGAAAAATTGGACACCACACAATTCACCCCCCCCCCCTCTTGTGTGGTATTGACGTATAAAACATTACCCTCGACCCACTCCTTGATTCGAGGAACTGCATCCGGCATTCGAGCAACAACTGCACCGCAAAAAATTGATAAGAAGGAAGGCAAAGGAAAAAATTATAAGCAAAATCTTAAAGGCATGGTTATACTAACGTTTCATGTTCCATTTCTCAGGAAATGGCATGTCCTCAGCTGAGATTAAATCCGAGTTCTTCACTAGAACGAATCGACCCAACCAGCCTCGGTCCCAATCCTCGTCGATGCTCGAGAATGGGTCCTTATTAGCCCGATGGGCAAGTTTTATTAATGCCCCTCGATAGAGTCGGGTATTGTACAGACGCATGAGTGATCGATGGTGAAGGAACACCCTCAATCTTGTTTACGAAGAAGCGGAGGAGAATGACTATCCTCTAGAAGGAGGGATGAACTTGGCCGAGGGTCACCTCGTACCTCTTATAGAAGGAGATGATGACCGGGTCCAAGGGGCCAAACGTGAAGGGATAAGTGTAAACACTCAAAACTCCACGTGAGTAGTGATCCCTTCCTCGGGCGTGGGCACCACCACGTGTTTACCAACCCAGTTGCAATCCTCCTTGACCTTGGAGAGGAAGCTATAGGTGACCGAGCATATATATCTCGAGACTGTCTCGCACCAACCCGGGACCGATGAAGTTTTCTCGACCTTGAAATCAGCACCGGTCGGGCACCCCGCAGGAACAAACATCTTCAAGGGGCGCTCCGGTGTCGTTTCCTCAGTAGCAGAAAATGAAACATTTTCCTCTTCAGCCAGTCGCGAGGCAGAGGGAGTTTCTTTTTGGGGAAAGGACTTTGAGGTCTTCGCCCTTTTTTTAGAAAAGTTAAGGAAGAACAAGAAGTTAAAAGAATGTGCTTGATGATTTGAGATAAAGAACAGAAGTTCTTGTAAAGTAATTTCAAAACAATCAGAAATTGATGTTTGGGAATATTGATATCTCTAAGGTACGAGGGCAGAATGTTTGAAAGTAAAGTTAGAATGAGCTAATGAGGGGGTATTATAGTTTCTCAACGACTGTTCATATCTGGGAGTGGCCGATCAGCAACTGACAGACATCTAATGCCATTAAGACTTGACTGACGAGTCGTTTTGAGTGTTTTGTCGTTTTTGTCGCAAAATATCGAGATCATGATCGGAAGTTCATGTCGTTTCTCGTCGTCCACTCTCCGAAAATGAGGGAACTATCTGTATACGGTCGAATTCAAGCTTGGCTACAACCTGGTAGAGTTGGCTCAGAACGTGGCGACCACAAATTGGAGATTGACCTCGAGTCTCGTCGAGCTAGAACCTGAGGTCGGAAGACCTGCCTTCGAGGAACGTTGAGTCCGATCTCGACCTTATCCTCGAGTGAGCTCGAAAATAACAAATGGGAGACCGAATATCCGCGACCGAGCGGATACTACAACAGAAATCTCGGCGCATATTGGCAAGGAACCGGAAATTGACAAATCAAGATATTTTTACCTTTTATAAGCATGTACCAAGAATAGGACTCATCTACTATATAAAGGGGGGTATGATAATTCATTTGACATTGTAACATACATCCCAAAGCAATATACGGTTATTTCTAATATATTATCTCATCACTCTATTCCGGCACCGATTACATCATTTTTTACTCGAGGGTGATCAATCTTCAAGGCCAAAATTGTTCAACTTGTGTGATTTGCATTTACTTTTTTATCATTAATTTCAATATTAATCCGATTTCTCATTTTGTATCAAGTTAGACCATGTATCCTTAAAACCACGTATAAATGCAATTGTTATCCGATTTTGGGGGTAAACAACTGCCTTTAATAATAAATATTTGTGATTATTTATTTATTTAATATTAAATATTAAGTACATCTCTTCATGTCCTTAGCACTTTTTGAAAAGCTTGGCCAAACACAAATTGTTGTTCAACAATGCCTTTGAAATTAATTAGTCAAACATAAATTGCTTTTCTTCAAAAGTAATTTTTCAAAAATCACTTCTAAAAAATAAACCGATTTTTCTAACTTGGCCAAACAGACTACCAGTATGATACATTTCATAGTCGTGGTAAAAGCAGCACTGTTGAAATAGAGAAATTAAACAGGATCGCTTATTAAGAACAAACACTTTCAAGCCTCCAGAGTGTATGAAAAGATATTTTTTAATCAATGATTAACCATATTTTTTCTAAAGAGACTACAAACTGCATGGTCACCAATTAATATTTTCTAATATTTAATCTCTTTGTCTTTCTTCTTTTTTTTTTTACTTTACCACAAGATCATATCGAATTTTATATCTGCAAACCTGTATTCTCTATATCAGTCATTTTTTCTAACATGTGCTTGTGTTTGACAATGTTTAGGGGAATTTTCAAGAACGAACAGTATTGAATAATTTTAACGATCAAGGGTTTTGCTCTCCTACTGTAAGTATTTTGGAAAATTACTACCTCAACTTTCGGAGGGGAAAATCAGAGTTTTACACTATTACTTGTTAAACACGAATTTAATATGCATGAAAAATTTTCACTATAGGTTAATTCTTTTGGCCACTGGCAGGTCATTTAGCAGTTTTTACGCATATATATATAGAGGAATTTGGGAATAGCATTTAACAGATTAACACATTTTTCTATTCTTTTCATATTTCATGACTGAATTTTAATTCAATATCTACTGTTTATTGCCAATTGACAAACATCCGTAGGTTATACTCTCACCGGTGGAGAAAGCATGGTGTGTTTGATTGCACATGCAAAGTTCTGTTCTAATATGGTGCCACGGTGGGGTGTCACTGAGATATATCGTTTTCGGACTTCTTACAGTAAGGCCAATGCACTAGGCACTAGCTAGCTAGCGTAGAGGCGAACACGTTGTGCTTGTGCACTAAACTAAGTTGTTTACCTTGTAGACGAAAGAGATATAAAAATGTGCCGCATTTGATTTTGCGGTTCCTTAATTTTCTTTCTTCCCCTGTTAACAAGGTTCTCTATGGATGTTTAAATTCTTTTAAAAAATAGTTGTATAGGTCAAAATCTGCCTCAATGGGATTTAGCATAGAGCGATATTATGGAAAGCGATGTGGCCGAGGTAGAATAGTAGATAACAGGTTTTGTAGTCGGGCATTCAATAACGGTCGAGGTCGAGTATCAAAGACAGTGCTAACAGCTAGTTTTTGTAATAGGATATTTAAGAGAATATTCCATTGAATATTCTTTGTACTTGTACTTTTAGGATTGAGTGGGTATGTCTATAAAAGAAAAAAAGATAAGGGGAAAGGGCATGTAATATTCTCTGATAAGAACATTTTTTGAGAAAAAGACTCTATAGAAAAGATACAAACACTACCTTTCTAATAAGATTCGATCATCTATTATTTCCTACTTTTCCACCAGATCCGAGAATAGTTCCAATATTCTAGCATTTGTCTATCACTCATCCACCTCATTCAATATTGGGTGAATCATTCTCCTTATTTACGTTAATGTCATTTATTGTTATTTATTGCTTGATATTCTTCCATCATTAATCATCTTGAAACATTGAATGCGCACTGCATTTAATCCTCCACCAACACTGTCTGGTTTTATTTGAGTTGACTAGTTATAAATATGGGGATATTATTATTAACTAGGTTTAAATCCTCTTTACATAAAATTAATTAGTTTAATCAAAGATTTACACTTTTTGGTCAAACAATAGTAACATAATATCCAAAAGCATGCTTGAGTACACACGAAAAGTAACATCTTATTAGGTTCCACTTAAATGTACAACATAACAAGCATACAGGCATTGCTTGCCCCTTATTAGCTCATACACACAAACCAAACAGAGAAGAAGAAGAAGAAGAAGTAGTAGCTAGGATAGACCATAGCCCGAAACATCATACGGGGAAGAAGTGAAGTAGCACCAGATGAAACAACATTAACAGATGCAGAATCCGAAGAGGGATCCTTCTTTTTCGGCTTTGATGGTGCTGGAGCAGGTGCTGGAGCAGGTGGTACAAAGAATTGCAAAGGAAGAAGCACTTTGTCAACTTGATATATAGCTAACTGATTATCAGTGTAAATTGTACTTGACACACTTGCATTCACAATTCCAGTTGTTATGTTAACTGCTGTCCCGTTTGTGGTTATGTTGATTGGGAATTCGCGATTAGTGGTTCCACCAGCTTGTGTATGTAAAGGGTTGCTAGCAGTTTGGAACTGTGATAGGGAGAAATATGAAGGGAGAATATGGAATTTAACCAATTCAGCTTTCTGCTGATCACTGAAAGAGTTGAGGGTGCCAATTTTGAGGTTCAAAAAAGCGCTATCTGATGGAACAAACATGGTTATGCTGTTGGAGTTGTTTAGCAATGAGGTGATTTCGCCAACTTCTTGAGTGATTTGTAATAACTTGATGAACGTGGAATATGGACCAGCTTTTCCGAGGATTTTTACCACAATTGGCGGACCAGGTGGCCCTGGAGCGGGAGCAGAGACTACAGCTGGGGGCGTTATTGGTGCAGGAGGAGATGATGGAGCTGGTGGCATTGGTGACATAGCAGGAGCTTGAGTGAAAATACAAGTGCATCGGAGCAAGAAGAAGAACAAGAAAAGAAGAGGTGACACAAATATTGGTTTCATTTTCTTGATTTAGCTTAATTTGAAGTTATGAGATGGAGGGAGAAGGAGAATGTGCTCCACTTTTATAACGAGGGGAGTGAATTTCTTGCTCTAAAATTAATTAAGAAAACAAAAAAGATGTGATAAGAAGTTCAGGGAAGAAGTTTGTGGGGGTATTGGGATGAAAGCAATTGCTAGGTGAAAAGGTGCAATTTAAGGTGAGCTGAGAATTTATATGTTTCTGTACTGTTATTAAGCAGCTGCTAGCTTGCTTATGAAGTGAAAAAAAAACAGCTGGAGAAGAGAAGTAAATTCCTCTGTAGATACCATTCAGTCTATCTTAATTTTAGAAGGGTAAAATAGCTAAAAACGGCAGCCTGGTGCATTAAGCTTCCGATATGCGCAGGGTCCGGGAAAGGGCTGGACCAAAAGGGTCTATTGCACACAGCCTTACCCTGAATTTCTGCAAGAGGATATTTTCACTTTCCACGGCTCGAAGCCGTGACCTCCTGGTCACATGGAAACAACTTTACCGATTACACCAAGGTTCCCCTGTGAGTAAAATAGGTAGTGAAAAATATGTTTTTTCTTTTTTCCTTTATGCGTCCGGTATTCGAAACTCACTGGCTCAACTAAGTCAAATTCGTGTTGCTTAGGGGCCACTAAAGAGAGAAGATCTCCCTGCCAAGAGTTTCTTCATTCCTGGGGCTCGACACCGAAATCTCTAGTTAAAGGTTAAAGGATCCGCTCTGTCCTACCACAGTCCTCAATGTACAAGTTGCATGTAGTTACTGGAGAACCATAAATCATTAATCATGGTAATGGTTGGAGAGGAGGCTAATTTAGTTGCAACTGCACTGGTCACTATCTAGAATATCTTGGTACAGCTGATTATAATGTAATGTAAGATAACAAATGATAATCCACCAAAACATTTGTTGTGTTATCTGCTATCTTTTTGCAATGTCAATGCGTGACAGGATAGTACAATCATTTTTAGTAGATGAGCTAAAATTTTCAGGATGATTTGATAATGACGCTGAGATTCCATCAATCTGGATCTGTAAAAGCATTGATGCCATATTTTTCTAAGAGGTAGAGTCAGGATTTAAACTTTATGAATTCTATACTTATCACTGAAAGCTCGTCTTAGCTTTTAATTGCCATAAATCATAATGTCCTTGTTTCTCCATTTTAAGTCCGCGGCTAGCTGGATCAGACAAGAACTTTCACTTCTTATACTTGTTGCTAGACGATTACAAAATTCTTGCCTTGGTATAGTTAGAAAACAAAAGGGAAGAAAGAAGAGGTCTCTTCATTTCCTCAGTTTCTCTCGTGCTACACTTTTTATGCAAGTGCTGGCTTGTATCCCTAGTTCAAGAGACCTACAAAGCAAAGCTTATTATAGTCTACTGTGGACAACAGGGCGGTTAAGTGCGCTAATTAAATTAATTATTAAAGTTAAACAATATCACTAGTCACTTGAAACACAAGAATGATGAGGGATTAGGATAGAAACGATATAGTCAATGATCCTTGGGTTCACATATTAGAAAGTCGACTGTTTCCCTTGCGGTAGTAGGAATTATGTGAAATCATGTAAACAACTAAACAAGTACCACAGAATGGATAGCAAAATGGAGTACTTGATATGCATGTTTTGGCCACTGGACTTCTGAAGATCAGTTCAATAATGTAAAAACCTGTTATCTGGTATATGATGTACCATCCTAGATAGTGTTACAAATGAACCTGTTACACGGGGTCTTTTGTTACGTTCAATCAACTGCTAATTAGACACCTAGTATTTCATAAACGGAAAGATACCGCCAAAAAAAAACCTTTCAGAGGAAAGACTGTAGGAGCATACCTTTTTTTTTTTTTTTGGTGTTAAGTAGGACTGTAGGAGCATACTGTACTGCACTCGCCTTATAGTTGGTCACATCACACAGTAGATATAAACAGCAGCCATGTGAATTTCTTGGTTAAGCAGCAACAACAACTATAACAACTAATGCCTCAGTCTCAACTCTCAAGCAAGCTGAAGTATCTTAGTTAAGTATGAAGACAAATTCCATCAAGGTAAAAAATGGAATCCACTACCTGAACACTCCCAAATCCATTACAAGGAAACTCCCCTCCTTCAAAGTGGGAATATAAACAGCTGCCTCCTCCACTAAATGGATTTTATCCTCCTACCACTCCCCAACCAGTGTCGTCAATGTCCATCACCCTCGTCATATATCCAACATTTCTTCTCATCACTAAAAATCTGCAAAGGGAGTCAAGATACTCAGACAAATAGCAGCAAGTCCAAAAGGCAACATTCTTTTCTCACTTCACTTAAAAGCATATAGAACGCGAAGCATATGGGGCAGAGAAGTACCACAGATAGGAAAAAAATGATTTTCAAGAAAAATAACATTTCATACTGCAAAATCTTTGCAAATTGAAGCAAACAGTGAAATGCCACAAGCATCATTAGTTCTTCATCAAACTACAGAACCTGAAAAGCCTTTTTTTTTTTTTTTGGGAAGGGGAGGGGTAATTGCTAGTCAGATACTTAATAGTCTTTTCAAATGGCAACAAAGATATCTCATAGCTAATATAAGATGACCACAATGATGTTGCTAAAAATTTGGAGCTATTAGGCGTTCAGAAAATTCTTGGAAAAAGTTTCTTGATAAAGATTTTCAAAGAAAAAATTTGTGCAAAAAGAAAACGTGGATAGAGAATTAAAGACAGCTTCAGAAAAGGAAATGATCTGAACAATTTGGAGCTATAAGTGTTTTGTGAGAGGTACTCCACTTCAAAAAAAACCCAAAACATTATAAAATAATTTCAACAAAACAAGGACAAACAGAACCTCATCCTTCAGTTCTTTCAACGGTTACAGACAGCTTCAAAACAGGTTATAATCCCTCCTGGAGCATCTGCTTTAGCAGGTATGAAATTAGAAAATCGAAAACAAGTACGAGAAAGTTGCATATATCGCTAGTTCACCGCTTGCCTGGAAAAAAACAAGGAAGCCAGTGCAATAATCAGCAGAGTGTCGGCAATGTTGACAGTTGTGATTGGGTCAAATCCAAGTCGAGGAACAAAGATACAACATATTGACTTATCACACTATGTCAACATTTTATCATGCATAAAGAACAGAGATTGAATGGTTGGACTGAGTGCTGCATAGGTTTGCGCCTCAGAAGCCACAATGAGAAAGTTGTCAGATGATATGCTGATTTCTAACTATTTGACATTTACTCTTTCACCCCTAGTATTAAAACACACTGCATAGCTGAAGAGTCTTTTCCATCATCTGGTACAAGAAACACAACTTATTATGTTCTCTTTCCTTCTTCCTTGTGAGAATAACTGACAATTAATATCACATGATTGTTGTACAAGAATGATCCAACTTCTAACCACATCCTGCATTTGGTAAAAGCTGGCCTCTGGTATTGATTAGGATAAGAACTGGGCACTCAGCCAAAAAAATACATAACCTAGAAATTTGCTATCATCCACCAGCATCTCCAGGGTGATGCACTTCTTTTGTTCTGGTTCTTCCATTCTCAAGAAAATAGTGTATTGGACGACAAAGGAAGCACTATTTCCTATAGGAAAAACATGTAAACTAGAAAATTATTTTGACATCATGACCGCCTAACAAAACAAAACTTATTTTTAAGACTGTACTTGCCTAAATCAGTCTAGGTCTTTCACGTAGATTCAAGAAACAGAAGGTTTAAAGGCCTAATATCCTCTCAGGTAAGATCATTGTGCTAAAACCATGAAAGGAATTCAAGCAGCTTAACTCTGAGCAGCGCTTTTGCTCTTCCCTGAATCTCAAATAAACAACCTTGAGTTCATGGCTGACCATGTCCACGGACAACACTCAAATCTGCGGTAACAAGAAAAAAGCCAGGCTGCCGAATCTCTACAGAATGTGCTCATGTAGAATGTCTTCAGGATGTATTGAACAGTCTGCTATTGCATCCAATTAGCTAAATTTGATGAAGCTTACAACTTACAAGTTCCTAAAGAACGACTTCTCACACTAGATAAATGTCAACTATGAAGGCTACCCACAAGAGCAGAGTATGCAGTAGCATCAGGCGTAAGGCCTGCCTCTATCATCTCATCATACAATCTGAAGGCTTCATCTGATCTGCCCTCTTTCGATAAGCCAGAAATGATTGCTGTGTAAGTCACCACATTCGGAGCTAAACCCCCTGTAGACATCTCATTGAAAAGTTTCAAAGCATCGTCTACCTTCCCTGATATGCATTCCCCGTGTACAAGGGAGGTGTATGTATAGACATCTGGTATCAGGCCCTTAGATTCCATAAGAATTCTTAGCTTATATGCTTCCTTCATCAAACCTTTTTTGCAGTAACCATCTATCATGGCATTGTATGTTGCCGTATTAGGTTTAACTCCCTTACTTTCCATCTCACGGAGTGCCCTTTTTGCTTCAACAAAATTTGCTTCCTTGCAATAAATATCTATCAAAGTTGTATAAGCAAATTCATTTGGAGCTACGCCTCGATCCACCATCGAGAACAACCACATCTTGGCTTCCTCATGCCGATCTAACCTACACAACCCAGTAGCAATTATATTGTAAACATATACATCAGCTTCATGTCCTTTGCCCTCCATAATCCTCTGCAGCCTCCATACTTCATCCATATTACCTTGCTTACAGTAACCATCCATCATTGTATTAAATATAACTCGATTTACGTCAATCCCCTTACTTTGCATCTCAATAAGTAAAACTTCAGCCGCTTGCATCTGTCCAGATTTACACAAGCCATTTATCAAAGCTCCATATGTGTGAGCATTCGGAACGAGGCCCCTCTCCACCATTTCATCAAACACCGAAAGCGCCTTCTTGACATCACCTAACTTACAATAACCACTAATCATAGAGGTGTATAAATGGACATCTGCCTCTATTCCCTTCTCTTTTATTTTCCTAAACAATCTCTCAACATCTTCAAGATTTCCAAAATTAGAATACCCGTCAATCAGAAGTGTATAACTTGTCACATCAAGATGCACACCATCCTTTTTCATTAGCCTCAAAATTTCTTTCACAGCCACAAAATCTGACTTCTTCATATAAGCATCCAACAATGTGTTGTAAGTGTATTCATTTGGTTTCACCCCTTTGCTAATCATTTCATCCATGAGCTTTCTTGCCTTGTTAACCTCTCCCACTTTACACAACCCGTCGATAACCATTGTCATCGTATAAACGGTAATTTTCACATCATATTCAACCATCTTTTCGAAAAACTCGAGCAACGGGTCATACTGTTTTCGCCTTTTCATAGCAAGTAAGTATACCATACAAGATCTGTCATCCAATTCAAACCCACCATTCCTCATATACTCAAAAACCTCCCGAGCTTCCTCAAACCTGATATTATCAACATAAACCGTAAATAACATATCTAACATCTTCCCCATAAACTTGTGCTCTACATGATTCTCACCCACTAAAGAAGCTATTTCTGAAAAGGGTTTCCTCAGCCCATTAGCAGCAGCAACATCATACAAAATATTCTTTGCTTCAGCAAACTTCCTGGCTTCGAGCAAGCGCAAAGCCAAGGTTATATGTGCTTCAAGATTGGGTCTTTGGTGAGTCAAAGATAGGTCTTTTTGGAGGAATTTAAAGAAGCTTAAGCAAGATTGTGTAGGGACAGATGGGTTTGAAAGAACAATATGGATTACTTGGGGATTAAGCTGGGAAATTAGAGGAGGAATTTCCCTAATAGACCTCGAATTTATCAGGGTATTGGAGATCAATTTGGCAATTTCTTCATTTGTTTTTTTGGGAAAAAGTTGTTTTACAGTTTGGTAGAACTTTTGAGGCGACATTTTGAGCACAAGTCAAAATGGAAGTTTCATTCGAAGTTTTATGCCTATAAGGAGAATAGTCGACTCGAAATAGTCAAAAAAATAAAGGATTACCTCTATTACCGTAGGGAAGACACGGATGCCATGTTTGCCGGTGATGGAGTCCGGTTTCCGGCGGGTTTATGCTTAGACGAGCAGAAGGTGTAGTTTGTTTCGTCATTTTATAATTTTGAAGAAGTTGAAATTGGTCCAAATACTTTTTGAAACTTCCATTAAGTCCTCGTTTTCTTACGCTTTTGCTGCAAAAGAAGTCCCTTTATGTTGCTCTACTGTCACGGTGTCACCTGAATTTTTAGCCATTTTATAGTTTTGAAAGAGTTGAAATTGGCCAAAATACTTTTTGAAACTTCCATTAAGTCCTCGTGTTTTTTATGCTTTTGTTGCAAAAGAAGTCCCTTAACGTTGCTCTGCTTAGCCACTAGCCAGCCAGTGATTTGTGTAATAATTATTCCTCTTCATTAACCAATTTCAAATTTGCACGTATGGTTCGTCCAATTTTTCAAAGCATTTTCTTGTTCTTGTTTTGACAAAAGAAACAAGAAAGATGAAGACCCTAAACGGTCATAAATGAATTCCAGTATTTTTCACCTTGATAGATGATTACACTATCCCAATTTATCATTCTCCAGTAAACGCAAACGAGATGATGCATCGTAAGATATGTTCCATGGACATCGTCGATGTCTAACATCACTCTCCAATGACAATCGCCATCTCTTGAGCTTGATCAGTTATTCAGTTAGAGAACAACCATTTGAATGATTCTGCGGACTCATCAGACAAAAAGTACAACAAAAAGTTATTCACCAAAAATATTATAGTTAATTCTTGATTAAACCATCTTCCAAGAAAAAGGTAACGCCATTCAGAATCAAGTCGAACATCCCAATAAAAGAGACTTTGATTGGCACTGCAATGGTTTAAACAGAAAACATATTACAAAGTGATGTTGAAAACTGATTCCAAGGGGAATGGGTTGTTCCTAAGATATCGTCTTTAGTGAGAGACATTCTTTAAAACTGAGATGCAATTAGTTTTGGTTCATAAATTCTGAGAAGGCAATGCACTAGAAGAGTTCTGGCAAATGATACCTTTCAAGCTCAACATCACCTTTCATTTACTTCGTTAATGTCATTTCCTACTCAATCGAAAAAATGAATGGCCATATATCATATGTAAAACAATGAAATGAAGGCAGGCTGTCACGGGCCAACCTTTTTCCGGACGTCAGCGGCATCGAATAGCCTGTGCGGCGCCTGCAGTCACCCATGCTGCAGGCCAGCCTTTCCTCTTTCCCAGGTTTTCTAGCACGATCATGTGCATGTGGTGAAGCTTGCCTAGGAGGCTTACTTCTACTGTGTTGCCCGTCTGATGTGTAGGCTCGTGGCCTCGACTAACTGTGGCGCTTCTCATCTTGTTGGATCTCATCCATGAGCGCACCCGGGGTTGGCTAAGGACATGTTTGTCCCTTGCCTAGCACTGAGCCTACTCAGTCCAATCCTCAAGTTTGACACTCGTCTTGTGCATCCACACCCAGCTTGTGCTTCGCCCAAGTAAGGCAACCTTTAGTCCTTGGCCTTCGTCATGCGTCATTCATAGCATGCCCATAGTTGTCTTATGCCATGCCAAACATAGCCCTCGCGACATACTTCCATCCTGCATAGTGCAGTGTCGCCTCACAACTGCACATTTAGGCCAACGGACCCTTGCTCGTATAGCTGAACCCAAGCTATGCTTACAAGTCAACACATGAGGCCCCTAAAATAGGTGCTTCAAGTATCCAATCGGCACAGAGTCCTTCATCCACCATTTCGGTAGCCCCCGGGGCATACTCGTCCCACACATCAAGCCTCCAGCACCCGTTGGGTGCCCAATGCTATCCTTGAGGTGTCGCGTCGTCCATAGTGTTTCCTAACTCGTATGGAGACCTAAGATACTCCTTTGAGTTGTCCTGGCAGGACCTTAAGGTTCCCTTTCAAGGTGGCTCATTTGGCACGGCTTAGTGGCAGCACGCACGGGGGAGGCAGGCTGAGCTTCAACAGCTCTACCCCCCTTATATATGCTTAAAATAAAAAAAAATCAAGATTCCCCAGTTGACGTGTCTTGGCCAGAGAATCAGAAGGACCCTTTCTCACTGATCCGAACCCCAAAATGTGGAGTGTAACACTACAAAAAAAAAATGGTAGATTTGAGGGGGTCATATTTTAAGGGTTACGGGTAACCCTGCAAATTGCATCAATTTGTGGAGGTTTTGGCAACTGACACAAATTAGTTCAATTTTATGGAGATTTCAAAACTTCACAATAATAGTGCCACATTGTTATACCATATTTGAAGGTTTGAGATTATTAACTTCGGTTGTGAGGTGATTGGCTTATTATTAAAATAAAAAATAAAAAGGTTATAAACCTCCACATATTTTGGAAAAAACTCCACATCTAACATTGTTGACAAATAAAACTTTCTTTTGTATTGAAGTTTCTATTTTTTTTTCTTTTATTTAGTGTATCACCTCTCGTACTTCAACTATAACTAGAAAAAGCGGCAACAACGTATATATTCTCATCCTCCTTCCCCTCTTTCTGATTAGGGTTTTTTTATTTGTAGATCCTCCATCTCTCTGCTGCTTGTTCGATCCTTCGCCATATGCAAATTAACTACTCCCTCCGTTCCAATTTATGTGAACCTATTTGGCTGGGCACGGAGTTTAAGAAAAAATGAAGACTTTTGGAATTTGTGGTCCTAAACAAGTCAAAAAGGGGCCCGAGTATTTGTGTGTCTATAAAAGCTTCTCATTGAGGGTAGAATTGTAAGCTTAAGCTAAATTATTACCAAATTTAGAAAGGGGTCATTCTTTTTGGAACGTACCAAAAAAGAAATAGATTCACATAAACTGAAACAGAGGGAGAATATATTATTTGCTGTAATTAAATTTTTTACTTTGATTCCTCATTGATTTTATCTTTCCTCTATGTTTCTGGAAATAACTTGGATTGAAGGAGCTCTTGAAATTGTTGGAGTAGATTGTGGAAGTAGCAGAATCTGAAGGTACGCATTGACTTGGAAGATTGCTTTTTCGAGGGCATTGACAGATATGATTCTCTTTCTTGATTGGTCTCTGATTAAACACAAAGTTTTTAATGGATAAATCTTGGATTGGAAAACCAAGGAACACAAATGAGTACTAACTTGGTTTGGATGATTTTTTAGAGTTTGAATTTAATAATTCAGCTGCAGGAGATATAATAAGATGGCCATGTCCTAAATGTGGTTTTGGCAAGTGGAAAACTACAGATATAGTGCATGATCATTTGATTTGCAAGCCATTCCCTAAAAATTATGTTATTTGGGATCCTCATGGTGAGAAACGGGTAACAGAGGCGCCGGAGTTTTCTGAAAATATAAATGTAATGCAAGAGAAATTTTACCCAGAAGATCCAAAAGAAACAATGATTCATGATGCATTTGGGCACCATTGTCACCAAGCTACTGATGTAGAGATGTCTCAACCATATGGTGAAGATGACATATCAAATGAGGAGCATAGGGATGATCCGAGTGATTTTTACGAGTTTCTCAAAGATGGAAATGAAACACTGTATGAAGGTAGCAAGTACACCAAGCTGGAGTTTCTAATAAAATTATATCATATAAAGGTCTTGTGTGGATTAAGTGATAAGTCATTAACTATGATACTTGATTTGTTGAGAGATACATTTGAAAATGCAAAGTTACCTCCTTCCTTTTATGAGGCCAAAAAAATCATTAACAAACTTGGCCTTGACTATACCAAGATACCCGCATGTCCAAATAATTGTATGTTATATTGGGAAGGTGATTCAGAATTGGAAGCATGTAAGTATTGTGGTACATCTAAATGGGATCCCAAGAAGAAGAAAAAGCAAGTTGCAAAGGTTTTGTGTTACTTTCTGATCACGCTCAACTATGTCTTATACAAAGACTAAACGGGCGCTGCAAATATAATCTGGGGTATTATGCCTAGAGTCGATCCCACAGGGAATAGACATATCAATTGAGTTTATAAAATACTACTGGTACTTATTCAATTTTCTCTATACTCTTGAATATAATTTGGTGAGGTTTACTAAATCTAATAACAAAATAATAAACTAGTAATTGACTAACAATATAGTGTAAACAATGATAATAAAGGTCTAAGGTTATGATTTTTCCCGTTGGTGAATTCTATCTCGGATACTTCTTATAGCTTGATTAATCGTCTCTATCAATCATGAACACTCTATCTACCATAAATCTCTCTCAAGTAATTATGATAATTTACTAGACGCACTCTCTCAAGTTACGCTAGCTAGAT